>BQNB010014678.1:0-22085 GCA_026074375.1 Tanacetum coccineum | reverse complement strand
TCACACCTTAAATCTGCCTAAGTTTGCAGATCCCTAATACAATACTTATCTCTAATACTTCTAACTAATGCTTTTTCTTGTGTTGTTCTAATGCCTTCCTAGATATCCTTTTATAAACATAAGGATAACTCTAGTAGGTGTACAGTTCTTGTATGACACAAATACTAATTAATACCAATCAATAATGTAACTGTTATATGATTAATACAACTATTACTTGATAATTACTAATGTAACCGTTTAGCTAATCATCCTTTAAAGTTCCTTTAATAACGGCAGTACTTTGACTTTTTCATACTAAGCAGGCAGTACTTTGACCTTCAACTTAGCAGTACTTTGACCTTCTGACTTGTATTTCCCAACACGTTTACAAAATATTAATCCTCTCATTATTTTCTACATATCCCACTAAGAAAATCACACATGCAACAAGTATTTATGGAGTTTGAGTTCGGGCCGAGTTGTGGTCGAAGTGGGTTAAAAATATTGTTGTTGGTGAGAAGTAAAGTATTATTGGAAGTGGATTTTGTTAAAAATGTTCAGTTTTGTGTCTTGGGTTTGGTTTGAACCGCGGTCACCAAAGAGGGGAAGCCAAAAACATTTTCGTGAAGCTTTGTAAGTATTTTGATACTGAAATTATAATTATTTTCATGATTTGATCAATTTTGAAAAATTGTATGTGATGAAATCCGATTGAATCTTGCGCAAGACTAGATTAGAAATTATGTTGTATGATAAAAATAGGCTAAATTATGTTGATTTGATGTTGCTGGAAGCCGAAAATGGCCGTTTAGTGGGTTTTTAAAATTGTATTTTTGAGCAAAATGTTTGGCACGTATTTCGAGCTTCGAGATTTTATAAAATTTAATTTTTGATTTATAAAGATTATAGATTTCGTCCTAATTAACGTTTCGATATGTGGATCGTCCCGTAACTCTTAAAAACGAAGATTTTACGGCCGATTGAAGTTTGGGAAAAATTATATACTATTAATCAGCTATTAGACTTTTTGGTAAGCTCCGCCGAATTTTGAACAAGCGTTTTGAGCACTTTCGAGTCCCTTTTAGCCTTTCGGCGAAACACGAAAGTTGTTTGGAATGTCGTTTTACTTTGTCGGGAGGTTTGTTAGTTTTAAAATCGCATAATAACGGGTTAAAACTGAAAGTCAAATTTTTGTGTTATGTTAA
Source organism: Tanacetum coccineum (assembly GCA_026074375.1). Lineage (NCBI taxonomy): Eukaryota > Viridiplantae > Streptophyta > Magnoliopsida > Asterales > Asteraceae > Tanacetum > Tanacetum coccineum. Next base: position 20,898 of record BQNB010014678.1, on the reverse strand, counting down.
AAATATAATAAGTTCCAGCAGAAACTTGCTGGGGGCATTTTCGTCATTTTTCTTCTAGTTTAAGGTCTCGCGTAAAACTAAACAGTTGTCCGGAACGTTGTTTTGCATAAAATATCTTCAGCGTCTGAGTCGCGAAAATGTGATATAGTAGGTCGTTTTGTACGGGTCATATTTAAGGAAAAATATATATATTAAAAAGTGAAACGTTGACTTTTAAAAGTCAATTGGGTTAATATGAGACTTGTTAGATTTTGTAAAGATAATAAACACTATTATTATTACGATCATGATATTTTGTGTTTGACGACTTAAATGAATAAGGACGTTTCTAAAAATAGTAACTTTGTAATTATATGAAGTCTCCAAAAATAGAAAGTTTTCAATAAAGTGATACAACTTATGTTTGAAAGAAAGATAGTATCTAAAGTATACTAAGTGTTAGGATCTAGGTCGCACCAGAGGATTTCTCATCACATGTGTATTTTATACGATTTCTATCGTTGCGATGTACGCATCATTCGATCGTACTTTATTATATAGTAACTGTTTGGAATACGAAAAGTATCGATCACTTCCAATATAGTTAGTCGTAGCTCGTAGTAAGTCGAATGGTTAAGATAGAAAGCTAACCGGGCCAAAGGCCCATGGAAAGCCTCTTATGAGGCCCATGGCAGGCCATGATCCAATGTATTTATACCCTCTCCACACATGGAGAGGGTGTTGGTTGTTCATTTTTCTCACACACTTAAGCTAATATTCTCTTCTTTGTTTCTCTCTCTAAGTGTTTATCCAACCATATCTTTCTCTCTCTAAAACCCTAAATGAATCCATCATCTAATTGTTTTAAGTTATTATACAATTGGTATCAAGAGCCATGAGGTGTTTGTGAAGGTTTTGTGGGTGTTTGTTACCTTTGTTTACTCGTTAGTTTGGTTCGAACCTATCAAGAGATTTTTATCTTTTGAGAGTTTAAAAACCATAAATCTTTTAACTTTCTTCTTTATTTATCTTAGTTTATGCTAGAAGTACAAGAAAATCTTTGTAAAACTATCAAAAATTTCATTTTTTTGAGTATTTTTGGTTAGAAAAAGGGTTTTGTACCAAGAATCTTGATTTCAAATTTTTCGTGTCAAAAACGTTAAAGTTTGTATTTTTAAGGTTCTAATAGTCTTAGATAGGTAAGAAGTATAAGAAAAATCGGGTAAAAACGTCAAAAAGTGAGTCTTTAAGAATTTTGATTTTTGAGTTTCGAAGTGTATTGGGCGAACTATACGTATAGGCGAAGAATACACGTTTTGTGTTCAGGAGAACTATACGTTTTTGGTCAGGTGAATTATACGTGTTGTTTGTTCAGGCAATTTATATGTTTTCCTACAGGCGAAGTATACGTGTTGTTCGTCCAGGCGATTTATACGTTTTCCTTACAGGCGAAGTATACGTATTGTTTGTTCAAGCGATTTATACGTGTTCTTTTCTTTAGGCGATTTATACATCATCTCTAAGGGGCGATTTATACGTATTTTTCCATAGGCGACTTAGAAGTGTTTTTAACAGGCGATTTATATGTATTTTTCAACAAGCGATTTATACGTGTTTTTCAACAGGCGATTTATACGTTTATTTCCAAGGGATATTTATGCGTTGTTCCTTAAGGCTATTTATGCATAATTTACTTGGGAGAACTATACACTTTTATTATGTGAATTATACGGTTGTTCTTTGATTTGTAAAATCCCGTGAAAACTTGATTTCTCAGTTTTATCAAGAATTGTAAAATCCCGTGTATTCCAAAGACTCAACTTCATTAATCAAACCTCACTTTAACACAACAACCTCCAATCACTGTACGATCATCTTTTAACTTATCGCATTAAAATGGATTTAATTATTCCACTTAGACAAAAGAATACTCTTGCTGAGTACATGATAGTCTCCGATGCTGACAATCGTCCACCTATGTTGGACAAGGACCTGTATGATTCTTGGAAAAGTAGAATAGAATTATACATGTAAAACAGAGAGCATGAAAGAATGATACTTGAATTAGTTGAAAACAATCCAGTCATTTGGCCTACTGTTGAAGAGAATGGGGTGACCAGAACAAAGAAATATGCTGAATTATTTACTGCTGAGAAAATTCAAGCTGATTGTGATATGCAGGCAACCAATATCATTCTTCAAGGTCTACCAGCTGATATCTATTCACTTATGAATCATCATAGAGTTGCCAAGGATTTATGGGAAAGAGTTCAATTACTGATGCAAGGTACCTCTTTGACTAAGCAGGAAAGAGAGTGTAAACTGTATGATGCATTTGATAAGTTACTCACATCAAGGGAGAATCACTTCATAAGTATTACTTGAGGTTTACTCAGCTAATTAATGACATGAACATTTACAACATGAAAATGGAGCAATTTTAAGTTAATACCAAGTTCTTAAACAGTCTTCCACCTAAATGGAGTAAGTTTGTGACTAATGTCAAGCTTGTAAAAGATTTGCATACTACCAACTTTGATCAGCTTCATGCATATCTTGAATAACATGAACTCCATGCAAATGAAGTCTGTCTTCCGCGTAAACGCAATCATGATCCACTTGCATTTATTGCAAATCAGCAGATGTCACCACCTCACTTCAACACTTATCAGTCTTCATACAATAATCCTCAGATTCAACAATAGTTTCCACCATCTTAATATGGATCAATTCATCCCACTCAACATTACTCATCTACTTATCCATCACAACCTCATTTCAATCATTCATCCGTTCCACCATCATATCCATATCAATCTCAAATGAATCATCAAACCTCATCTGTTCTACAAATTGCTTATCAATCACCTCAAGTTTCTACACAACTGATGACTGAGTCACCTATTGTGGACTCACGTTTTGCTGTTTCGGTATTCTCACCATGAGATGATCTAATTGCTTGTCTTAACAAGGCAATGGCTTTTCTAATAGTTGTAGCTTCCTCACAGTTCCCCTCAACCAATAATCAAATTAGAACTTCATTGAATCCAAGAAACCAAGCCAATATTCAAGACGACAGGGTCACAGTGCAAAAAGTTCAGGGGAGACAAGGGCAAAGTTATTCTGGTACTGGGTATAAGAGCAATGCTACTAGTTCTGGGGGAAACAATGCAAGCGAACAGGTAAGGGTTGTTAAATGCTACAACTATCAAGGTGAAAGACATATGGCTAGGCAATGCACTCAGCCTAAGCGACCAAGGAATGCATCATGGTATAAGGAGAAAGCAATGTTAGCTGAAGCTCAGGAAGCTAGACAAATTTTGGATGAAGAGCAACTAGCATTTCTTGTAGATCTAGGGGTTCCAGGCGGTCAAGTTGCTCAAACAATCATTCCAAACAATGCTGCTTTTTAGACTGAGGATCTTGATACTTATGATTCTGACTGTAATGATATCTTGAATGCTAAAGCGGTTCTCATGGCCAACATTTCCAACTATGGTTCTGATGTTATCTCTAAGGTACCTTATTCTGAAACCTATCTTATTGATATGGAAAATCAAAGTGTACATGCAATGCAAGATTTTAAACAAACACATGTTGTTGATTTTACAAATAATGAGATACACATTGATAGCAATATCATTTCGCACTCTTAATATTTCCCAGAAACACAACAGGCAAATGTTCAAGATATAAATTTGCGGGCACAATAAGATTCAATGATCTTATCTATGATAGAAAAAATGTCAAAACAAATGATTAATCATGTAAATAATTAGAAAAAGGCTAATAAGGAACAAAATAATGAATCAGTAACCGCTGAGCTAAAGAGATATAAATAACGAGTCAAAAATTTTAAACAACGTCTTAATATTGATTTAAGTAGTCGTGAAAAAATGATTGATTCTTAAATGGATGATATGATTAAAGAGAAGCTTGCACTGAAAGAACAAGTTGACTCACTTGAGCAAAATCTTTCTAAACAAATCAAAGAAAAGGAATGTTTATTGCAAACATTCACTATTTTTAAAAATGAATCCAATGAAAAAGAAAATAAATATATGGAAAATAAAATTGATTTGGAAAAGAGGATAAAGGAACTTGATAATATTATTTTTTAAAAGGGTCAATCTGCTGAAACAGTGCACATGTTAACAAAGCCTCAAGCTTTTTATGATAATATACACAAACAAGCTATAGGTTATCAAAATCCGTTTTATCTTAAGAAAGCTCAACGGATTAAACCAACCTTGTATGATGGTATTGTTATTTCTGATAAACATGTTGCTATGCATGTGATTGATGATGAGGAAACATTAAACAAAACATTTCTCATAAACCTATTAATTATGAAAACTTAAATAGACTATCTAAAGATTTTAGGAAACGTTTTACTCCACAACAAGAATTGTCAACTGAACAAGCTTTCTGGTTGCATATGTACAATCCTACCAGTAAACCTTCTGATGCATCACCTATCAAAATAGAAGCTCCTAAGGAACTTCCTAAGGTAAGCTTAGTGAATAAAAGCCTTAAAAAGCTTAAATTTCACCTTGCCAGGTTTGACAACGTGGTGAAGATAGGGACTACACCTGATGCTCGTACAGAAGGTGAATAAGGGTTTGAACATACTAAAGCTGTTTTTAACAATGAAATTATTCCATTTCTAAAATCTTTAAAAGACATCTTCAATGTGTTTGATAAAGATCTTCTAAATGAAATAATGGATGTACAGACAGTTTTAGACCAAATGGATGCTGTTGTTCAACAGTCTTCAGTTGACAAACAATGTTTTGAAATTGCTAAGAAATAATTACTTTTGGAAAATGATCAAATCTTAAAACAAATCATGTCTCAAGATGTTCTTCTTACTATGGTGAATTATATTTCTTTGTATGGTAAATCTGTGAATATGGAAAGAAAGAGAAATGAATCTTATGATAAGTGTTTTAATCTTGATGCTGAGCTTTTGAAATCACAAAATGCGCATAATGATCTTTTGAAAAGTTATTCACAACTTAAAAACATTATATTTCTCTTGAATTGTCAATACAACTTAATCAAGAAATTTTTCAAAGGATGAATCTTGTAATAATCAAAATGCTCTTGAAATTCTAGAATTTTTGAAAATAATGATTTGACAGCTCAGCTACAAGACAAAGACAATACCATTTGTAAGTTGAAGGATATTATAAAATTAATGAGAGAAAAGTCTAAGGAAGAGAATGTCAATTATGATTATGGTGAAATTAAGACAAAAAATGTAGAACTAGAAACTAGTGTGGCAAAATTGCTTTCGGAAAATGAGCGTCTTTGTAATGAAATTAATCATGTGAAACATGTTTTTAAAGAGCAGTTTGACTCATCAAAAAGACACGTGTTCATACTAAAAAACAGAGTGACTATTTAATTGATAAACTAAACTTAAAATATGCTGAAAATGAGGATTTAAAAGCTCAAATTCAAGATAAGGTTTTTGTGATAACATCATTAAAAAACAATTTACGAAAGTTAAAAGGAAAATAAATTGTTAATATTGCTGCACAAACACCATCTGTCTACACTATTGTTTTTGGCATGTTCAAGCTAGACTTAGAACCGTTGGCTCCTAGGTTATTGCAAAATAGGGAAGCTTACATAGATTACCTTAAGTACACTCAGGAACAAGCTGATATTCTTTGGGAAATAGTCAAACAAGCTAAAGCAAAACAACCTTTAGATAAAGAGTTAGACTTTGCCTATAAGCATGCCCAACGAATTCAGGAGTTACTTGTATATGCTCAAGATACATGCCCTAATGCGATTAAACTTAATGAGAAAAAGGTTGTTGTCACACCCAAAAACAAGGTCAAGAAAGTTAGGTTTGCTGAACCTCTCACATCCTCAAGCAACATTAAACAGGTAGAGTCTTCTACAACTTTAATTTCTAATACACCCGTGTTATCTCCTATAGGATTGTAAGAGTTCTACTAGTAATTACGGATCAAAGTCTACAGGCAATAAAAAGAATGATAGGATCTCACGAACACTAAGTAGGAACATGAAGAATAAAGTAGAAGCCCAACCTAGGAAAGTTAATAAAAAGAATCGTGTTTTTTGAACCTATTCGTGATGTTGATGTTAAGCATTCACTGTTAAAAGCGAATTCTGAACTTATTTGTGCTACTTGTAAGAAATCTATGTTTGATGGTGTTCATGATATGTGACTTCTTGATTTTGTGTAAAATGTGAATAGCCATGCCAAATCTTCTATGAAACATAAAAAATAAAATATTTGGAAACCTACAGGTCATGTATTCACTGAAGTAGGACTTAAATGGAAACTAACAGGCAGAACTTTCACTATAGTTGGTAACTCCTGCCCTTTAACTAGGATCACTTCAGCTAACATAGTGCCTCCTAAGAAAACCACATCCCACTTAGTTGAAACACAAAAACCAAAGCTTAAAGTCTACAGCAGGAAACCCAAAAATGTTAAAAATATAGGTTCGAGTAAAAAGGCTAAGATTGTAGAATCTAAGAATGCTAACTACTTGAAACCCAATCATACTTGGGGATCCAATGCTATAGATATTCCATCGTCTTCACCTCTTGTCATGACATGTTGTCCAGATTGTTCTCTGGTATCTGGACTCTGGATGTTCGAAACACATGACAAGGAACCGCTCTTAGCTCATGAACTTTGTTAGTAAATTTTTGGGTATAGTTAGATTCGAGAACAACCATATTATAAGAATTATGAGGTATGGTGACTATCAGCTGGGAAATGTTACTATTTCAAGAGTATATGTAACACCCCCAAAAATCATACAACGCAGCAAAATACCACATGTGGTGCTACTTCATAATACACAACGCTAGATACAAGAGAACAACCTCTAAAAGTGTCGTTTGTAAAACAATCTCGTTGATTTTCTGAAATCAAAATAATAGTTGTCCCATAATTGCATCACCATGAAAAACTTAAATGTAAAGACTCCAATGCACATCAAATAATCCAAGCATCTAATTCACCTGAGAAAAACATGCTTAAAAGTGTCAACATTAAAGTTGGTGAGTTCATAGATTAGTTTAAATATGAATGTAAGTTTCAACTGAATGTATTTGTCCACTGTATCATCATAGTACCTGTTAAAAATCCCAAAGAATTATAAAGAATTGCAATGCAGCATTTATGTCACAAAAAGTACCAATCTACCTAAACAAAGATTTATAAAGAATGCATGACCAATTTAATGTCACCAAAATGTTTCAAGTATGTATTTGTTGGGGGCCCTGTAGTCCCAACGTGATCCGACATGTTATAACGTTCGTTCCCAGTGATAGCTAGTCACCCGAACGGGGGTTGTCAATCCCGAATAGATCTATTTTATATCATTCGCGTGGACATCACGCTATAACGTTCGTTACCGGCGATAGCTAATCACCCGAACAGGGATCCACACCCGAATAGATCTATTTCATAACATTCGCGCTCACCCTCCAAGTGATTTACAGTTCATGACGCTGTGACGTAGACTTGTATGTACCCATCACAGGTGTCCCCTCCAAGAACACCCGGGCAGTGATTTAAAATAATGTGTTCCCCTCATGGGTGTTCCCTCCAAGAACACCCGGGCAGTAATGATTGTTGGCCCCGCAGGCGCCAATCAAATCGTAATCCGACAATCATTTCAAATGTAAAGTATGTATTTGTGACCAAAAATGAAGTCAAATAATGTATCCCATAGCGAGCTATGCAAATAAGTATGTAAACCAATTTGTAATCAACCATGTAAATGCATTTGCAAACAAGCATGTTCTCACCCCAAATATATGTAAAACGAGTAAAAACAGGGGAGCTATAAACTCACCTTGATCAAAGACCACGATCAAATAATCCAAATAAATCACAACCGAATCTGCAACGATCTCGGCCACGACCCCCGGGCAGTAATTTTGTTGTTATCAGTTCAATCCGCCTAAGCTAATCCGTAATCATTTCAAATGTAAAGTATGTATTTGTGACCAAAAATGAAGTCAAATAATGTATCTCATAGCGAGCTATGCAAATAAGTATGTAAACCAATTTGTAATCAACCATGTAAATGCATTTGCAAACAAGCATGTTCTCACCCCAAATATATGTAAAACGAGTAAAAAGACATGGGGCTATAAACTCACAAAATCCCTTAAAACAATCACATTGTTATAAGATAACCGAGTAAGTATAAGAATTTGTAGACAAGCATGTATCCCCCTCGCGGGTTATAAAACATTCAAAAGATTGAAAAGCGAGGCTATGAACTCACATTGATTAAAGACCACGATCAATTAATCCAATTAAATCACAACTGAATCTGCAACGATCTCGACCACGACCTATAATTATGTCGTTCGATTATAAGAAACCAAATGATTCGACACGCGCCCGAATATCCCCAAATAATTTAACAGAAAGTTCCGTTATAAAAATAAACGCACGTTTTAAAGTTGTGGACTAAATAAATGAAATTTCTAAAATTATAGCTTACGTTTGATTATCGGGTCATCGCGATTTAAAAATTCTTAAGACATTTCAAGATAATAAATAAAGTAGATTTGTAAAAATTTACTAAACGTAGCAATTTATAAAAATCCCGTCATGACCTATTCGTTTATTTAACGTTTTCCATATTAACAAAAGTTAATTATTTTCCCTCAATTCAATCCATGTTGTAATATACTTGCGTGTTTAAATTTCCATATCTATATATATAAACAAATTCAAAAATAAGTAAAACCAAACGCCCTATATGGGCTGAACCAAACACCCTAGTTTGACTATTTTCCACAGAACCAAACGCCCCTATTAAGTTGTAAAAAGCAAAACCCATAATAAATAAATAACACTTTTATTTAATCATTTAAACCACCATTAGTTCCGTTTTATAATTTATAAATCTTGTAAAAAAATTTATTAATCGATTATTATAATTCTGTTATCCCAAACGCACCCTCGTGCGGTTTCACTCAACCAAACGCGCCCTACTTTCTGAAAACAACCCAAACTCTCCTGTATGGATTTCAGCCAAACAAAACGCATCATATTTGGTACCCGACCAACCCATGCACCCTCTTCGATGAAACCACATCACAACCGCGACCCTTCGAAACAACCAAACGAACACCCTCCTCGGGTGGCTGCCGAATCAAAACAACGCACCCTCGAGGTGCGAGACATTCCAAACGCACCCTAGTGGGCTGTCAAAACCAACCGCATCCCTATGGTGCCGACGAGAAACCCAACGCACCCTGGTGTACTTCATTTATCCAAATCAAACGCCCCCTTTTTGGTGGTGAAGAACCAAACGCACCCTGTTGGGTGGTTCCATAAACCCACGCACCCTAGGTGCTTTTTATAACACAAACCACCCGCACCCTAGCTGTGACTTTTCACAGCCAAACGCACCCTTTTTTCGGGTGATATAATTCCAACCGCACCCTCATTGGTGGCGGCTGAGAGATGGAGATGACGAGGTGGTGAGGGGTGCGTCGGTGGTGATGATGATATAAAAAAAAGATGGTGTTCGAATGAGATGGTGACGGGGTGGATGTGGTTGGTGCTCTTAAGATGAAGTGAGTGATCGATGACGTGGAGGTAGAGGGAGGAGGCGGCAGCTGCCGGATATGGTGCCGGGAAAAATGGTGGTCCGGTATTTGTTTTATAAGAGAGAGGAGAGGATGAAGAGTGAGGCTAGGTTTGTCAAGAAATGAATGGGAAAGAAAAAAAAAAAAAGGAAAAAAAGGGGAAAAAAAGAAAAAGGAAAAAAAGGGGGGAAGAAAAAAAAAAAAGAAGGGAGGGGGGAAGGGGGAAAAAAAAAAAAAGGAAAAAGAAAAAAAAAAGAAAAAAAAAAAAAAAAAAGGGAAAAAAAAAAAAAAAGAAAACAACAGGGAAAAAACAAAGAAAGGAACCCTATATAAACTTTCTATTTATACTAGAAACCTTAAAAACAAGGTGACAAGTGTTTAGTAGTTTAGGGTCAATGGTGTAATTATTTTCATAGGGACCAAAGGTGTAAATTTTGTAAAGTATTGGTTCGGGACTCGTTTGAGGTACCTTTACGGAGGAATAAAAAACGAAGAACTTCGCCATTGTTGGTCCAAATAATTTTCTGATAAAAATGAGTAATCACTTGATAGCATTTCATAAATATATTTGATAACATTTCTAAAAATATTTGTTATTTATTTAGTGACTCGGTTACGCCTTGTCCGAAATAAAAATGGATTTCAACTCGAATATTCGCGTTACAATTAAACGTTTTCAAATAAAATGATGACTAATTTATTAAATATTTTTATTTAATAAAAAGTGTTAATTAAATATAATTTAATTATTTTCTCGTTTCTAAATCTTGCGAGGGCATTTCAGGCACTTTCTGATTGTTTCCAGGTCTCGGGTAAAACTGAAAAGTTGTCTGGAATATCGTTTTACATCAAATTGCTTTAGGGTCCGAATCGTGAAAACATGATTTAGTGGTTCGTTTTTGACAAATCAACTATGAATTAATATATATCCTTTTTCGTTTTCGAATCAAATAAGTTAAAATAACTTTGTACTCACGGTGTGTAATAATAAATATAATTTATTATTTAAATACGTTCCGAAAATTTTACCGGTCATGCGGTAATTGCTTTTATTAGACAATAAAACGTCAAAAATCAGAAAGTCAAGTCAGACTCGAAAAGTCAAAGGTTAAAATAGTCTTTTAAAATTTCAAAATTTCTCGGATGTTACAAATATATACATAAACTTTAAAATCTATACCAGAACCTAAACTCCTAACCACTAAACCCTATACCAAAAACCCTAAACCTCTAATTACTAGGTATAATAATCAGCAAAGTGATAATAATACAATAAACTTTAAAATCTATACAAAATATCCTAAACCCTAACCACTAAACCATATACCAAAAACCCTAAACCCATAATCACTAAACCTTATACCAAAAACCCTAAACCCCAATCACTATGTATAATATCACAAGTGATATATATATAAACTTTAAAACCTATACTAAAAACCCTAAACCCCTAACCATTAAATTTTATACCCAAAACCTAAACCCTTAACCACTAAACCCTATACCATAAACCCTAAACACCTAACCACTAAATCCATATACCAAAACTAAACCCCTAAGCGAGAAACACTTTCAATTTATTAATACTTTGGTTTTTCTAATCTAAGTTAGTCTAATCTGTGTTAAACCTATGTTAAACCTATGTTAATCCTAAATCTAACGGATAAGGGGGTTTTCAGCCTAAGAGAGTGGCACGGGTTTCATGGTGACTAAAATTAACTTAAGACACTAAAACATACACAAGTAAATTAACAGAAGATAAAAGAGCGGTCTAGCCAAATATAAGAAAATTCTATTAACCATTATTAATCTAATCAAAACGTTGGTTTGTTTATTTAGTGCAAAGATTACTTATCTCGAGGCGGCATATCATTCTTAAGATTAAGGCGGTACTTTTTCCTTAAACCTAGACATGTAGAATTCTTTCACAATTAAACGCATCCGCGTAAAACATCCTTATTTGCTGATTATAATCTATCTAAGCAATGGTGATCTTGTTAAACCCTAGCTCATGGAGACTTTACCCACTTACTGCTTAACGGCTCTTTATATACTAGTAGTCCACTGTCCGAGTCCTTACCAATGGAATAAGAACGTACTCGTTGATACCAAGGTCACCTTATGGCTCAACTAAGCTCACTAATCTAAAGGCAAGGATAGGTCAATATTTGTGATCCTATGATTCTAGATATATAAATTGCAATATGGAGAGCTATCCCGGACTCTTAGCCTACGCCCAAACAACACCGAAGTTGCAGCGCATTAAATATGTAGGACTAGACCCAGTTGAATGATAGGTCGCATACTTAAGCACGTAAACGAATATAAATTGATAAACATAAACAACAATCAACGATAAATTAAGCAATCGAGATAAACAAACCAAACATTAGATCTTCATAAACATGGCTGATACCTAAAGGTATCAGCCCATAGTCATTGTAAAAATACACACGGTTTGATATATGAACGATTAAAGTAAAGAAACCTCGATCGAACGCGTATTCGGTTGTACGAAGATTACAAGAGTTTTCCTATGATCTTGAGGCTCTTTTCTGACCTTCTAGGCTCTTCTGATCGTCTCTTGGTCGACTTGGTGGTTTAGGGATTCACTTGCATGCTTAAAATTGAGTTTAGGGTCGTCTATATATAATGGTCTGTTAGTCGGTTAAATACGGCGTATTGAGAAGCTCAATACGAGTATTAAGGATTTCTTGGAGTAAGAACCACGTTTGATATCTTCCAGAATATTTTATTACTATATTATGAATACGGCATATAGGGGTTTCCTAGATACGGCGTATTGGTCTTTATGTCTTTGTGGTTTCTTGTGAAGTGTAGGCACGAATACACCATATCTTCTTGATGGATACGGCGTATTGGGTAAATCCAGCTTGTTCTTCTTTGTTGACCAAAGTATTGTATACGGCGTATCATTGATGTGGATACGGCGTATTCTTCAAAGTCAGGAAATGGTCTTTTGATTCGTCAAAGTCTTGGATACGTATATTGGTTAGAAAAATTTTGTTTTTTATTTTTTATTTTTTTTATATTAAATTTAAATGGCGTATTTGCTTCGATCAGTAGACTTTCTCGAACTCTTTGTTTTTGCTCCAAATGCGTTTGCCTTCTTAGCATAACTTCCTCCAAGTACTCCATAATTACTTGCAATTCTCACATACAAAACGATTAAGAAAACAAATTCTTTGTATATTTATACAAAGTGGAAGTAATATACATGGGATAAATGATGCTATAAATTAGCGTTATTGTTGTCATCAAAAAGTATCCCCCTACTTAAAAATTTCCCTACCTTGTCATCATAGTAGACTTTAGAAGTTTTAAATATGTAATCTCTAAGGTATATTTTTCCGTTTTTAAAGCACTTTTTTGTTCTATTACAAGTACACAACCAAACACCTCACGAAATAGGAAGATGAAAACACTTAAATCACTCAACTATTATGTGGAACTGTATCTAATGCGCTCAATGCATCGGTCATGGACGACTGAATCTATCATAAGCTCTTGGTAAGGATACACATCTCCACACTAAAGATAAGGAATAAATAAGTTTATAAAGGTAAATATGGGTTTTTGTATGGAAAAGGCGTACTGGGTGATCTTCTACAATATTTTCACCAGAAGTCTGCAAGAAGTACCACTCCAATAAGGAAGCTGAAGCACACATACAAACCCGGAACGCCAGGATAGACATGTGTGTTCGATCACATCCTCCTTCGAATTTAACCAACGGTTAGGATGAAGAATGATATAGGGTAGAAACCTTCTAACTTTCACCAAAAGTCGTAAACCAACAAGGCAACTAAGACATGCATACATGGCCGTAACGAAGGAATAGACATGCATGCTCGAACAAGTCCTCATTCGCGTAAAACCAGCGGCTAATCATTAGGTAAGAGGGAAGTAAATTGTTGTTAAATAAAAAATCAAGAAACAAATAGATTAAGACTTAAGATACAAGTTGCTAGACACTTATTTCCCGACCGTTACTATGATAAAGACACAACTATTTACAACGTCTTGATCATTGATCAAAAACAACAACCTGAGTTGGCGTTCCCGTAATGATCAACTTCCCAATCATCCCAAAACTTTTACATACTCTACATGGCAAGTGGAGTGATTCATTTCCACTTTGTACTTTTATCAACTTCGTTGATTTTTAGACATATCAATTGATCCTTCCTATAATTCATTCGGTAATGCTTTTTGCGAAACGATTATCTTCAAACTTCCTTTCTCTCTTTTTTTGTATTTTTTTCTTTTTTTAACCTTTTTTTTGCTAACTATACTTCAAATCTCAATGTAGTTTCACCATCTTCACCATCATAATAATTTCAGATAATTTCTTCGGTAATTTCTTCGTTCTTCGATTTCACCAATAATTGTGACGGTAGTAAAATCACATGAGCTTTGACTACTAATTATACTATTCCCTTTGCAATGTTGTAAATTTCCAATCACACAAGATAGAAAATGACATAAGACTTTGGGAAATACAATCTTTACACTTTAAGAACTCAGCACTGTAAATTAAAACTTTAATCTAACAGGGTAGGTGAGAAAATAAGGGTGTAAACGAAACAAATATTGGTTGTAAATTCCTTAAAACGGATTGGCTTAGGGTTGTTCTAGTGGATCATCACTCAAAAGATGAGAGTGGAAGAGTTTAACGGGAGGTTAACTAACCGGTGTAGTTAGTTAATAAACAACATGTATTAGGCATTTGGTTGTAATCTATAGATTTACCCAATTTATACAAGTTACCTAATTAAATCATAATACTCATTATTGTGGTCACGATAGATATACCAAGCCAGTTCTAAGTCTACATCATCACCGATCACACCCATATTTTGTAGAATTTGGGTAAACATTTGGAAACGAAAGTTAAATCATACATATAATCCCAACAAGGGTTATTGTGTGCGGGTTATGTAACAAGTAATTTCACAAAAGTATGCTTGAATTTTTTTAAATTTGAGCATAATTTAAGCTTTTTATTGTGAAAATTAGTACAAGTGATCATTCTAATTCCATCCCCCACTTGAATTATACAACGTCCTTGTTGTATATATAAAACATTAAATACGGGAATTTAAAAAGAATTAGAATGAGAAACTCCTTGATAAAATGCAGGTTTGTTTATTTAGTGCAATGATTGTCTTATCTCGAAGGGCATATCATTCCTAGGACTTAGGTAGGTAATTCTTCCTAAGGCTAGACACGCTACTTTGTCACAATTAAACACATCCATAAAGTATGAATTGGCTTGATTATAAATTCTATCTTAGGATCTAAGTAATGGTGCTCTTACTAAACCCTAGCTCATTGAGACTTTATCCACTTACTGCTTAACGGCGATTTATATACTAGTAGTCCACTGTCACGGAGTCCTTTTGCCAATGCGAATAAGAACCTACTTCGTTGTACAAGTCACATTATGGCTCAACTAAGCTCACTATCTAAAGGCAAGATAGGTCTATATTTGTGATACTCCTGATTTTAGATAATAAATTGCAATTATAGAGAGCTATTAGGGACTCTTAGCTAGCACCACACACACTGAAGTAGCAGCGCATTAAAATATTGTAGGGACTAGAAACTAGTTGAATGATAGGTCGCATACTTAAACACGTAAACAAATATAAATTGATAAACATAAACAACAATCAACGATAAATTAAGGAAATCGAGATAAATAAACCAAAACATTAGATCTTCATAAACATGGCTGATACCTAAAGGTATCAGCCGATATCATTGTAAAAAATACACCACGGTTTGATTTAAGACAGTTAAAGTAAAGAAACCTCGATCGAACGCGTATTCGGTTGCGAAGATTACAAGAGTTTTCCTATGATCTTGAGGCTCTTTTTTGACCTTCTAGGGTCTTCTGATCGTCTCTTGATCGACGGTGTGTAGACTTCAACTTGCCTGCTTTAAAATTGGAGTTATAGGTTCGTTCTATTTATAGTGTTTGGAATCGCGTCGATACGCCGTATCCATCCATGTGGGATACGACGTATTGGGGATTTCGTGCAGTAAGAACCACGTTTGATATCTTCCAGAATATTTTATTACTATATTGTGAATACGGCGTATAGGGGTTTCCTGGATACGGCGTATTGGTCTTTATGTCTTCGTGGTTTCTTGTGAAGTGTAGGCACGGATACGCTGTATCTTCTTGATGGATACGGCGTATTGGGTAAATCCAGCTTGTTCTTCTTTGTTGACTAAAGTATTGTATACGGCGTATCGTTAATGTGGATACGGCATATTCTTCAAAGTCATGCAATGATCTTTTGATTCGTCAAAGTCTTGGATACGTCGTATAGGTCTAGAATAATACGGCGTATTTGCTGTAAGATCAGTAGACTTTCTCAAACTCTTCATTTATGCTCCAAAATGCATGCCTTTTAGATAATCTTCACCAAGTACTCCATAATTACTGTAATTCTTAAATACAAACGATTAAGTAACAATTTCTTGCAATAATCATTCAAAATGGGTTATTTACATGGGATAAATGATGCTTTAAAATAGACGTTATTTGATGTCATCACCTATGAAAAACTTATTAACTTTTTAAGAAACATCAATCCCGTAGAATGACCTGGTCTTACCCTAAATCTATATTACATACGAGGGTTATACTTTACCCGTGTGTTAATTTGAAATTCAGTAAAATCTGGTTTATAAAATTAAAGCTTTTGCAACACATCAAAGTTTTTGGTGACGTTGCCGGGGATTGACTTGTTTCTTGTTAAGTTTTCTATTGTTTTGCATAAATTTTACCACCCCGCCGTACAGTTTTCTGGCAAACTGACATTTAATATCGTTTTTACTACAGAAAGTACGGCGCACATACAAAATTGTGCATCGATTTTTCTAGGAAACACAGAAAGTACGTCGCACTTTTAACAGAGTACGTCGCACTTCCTGAAGAATTTTTATCAAAGGAGACTATTTCAAATCAAAACCCAAAAAAACCAAACCTTTTTCCAATGTTTAAATTTGCTTATGAAGACATGGGGATTGTTTTCTTTATGTTTTTACTTGTTGAATTTACACATTCGTATAATTTCTATTTTAAAACTAAAAAACCAAAAAAAATATTTATATTTGTATGTCATGCTTAAATCTGTTTTTGTTCATATTTTTGTGTTTGTTATTTGTTATTTACTGCTATATGAGAATACTAGTATAAGTGATCACATTGGAAATCATGTTAAACAAAAAATGCAAAAAGATGCCTTGAATGCTATAAATTGTTACATGATTGTTTTGAATGAATTGAGTTATAAATTTATGATCATTATTTGTTCTAGTGACTCTTGCTATTATTTGAATATGCCTATTCAATATGAAAAGTTAGTAAATACAAAAAGGAAAAGTTATGATGAAAATGATTATATGAATATTTATGTGATAATAACTATGCTTAAATTGCTCATTTATGCTAATCATGACAGGTTTAATAATATAATTGAAATTACAATGATTAAGGTTCTAAAAATGAAAATTTTATTAAAGTTTGTAACTAAAAAAAAAGTAGATTTGGAATGGAAAATTGTGATACGGTTCCCACTCCAATGGTTGAACAAGCTAAACTCAAACTTGATTTAGTTGGATAACTAGTTGATTATACTGATTATCGTAGCATGATTGGATCGTTGATGTATCTTACTTCAAGTAGGCCAGATATAATGTTTGTAACATGTATATGTGCTAGATATCAGGCAAATCCAAATGGAACTTATGTGTCAGAAAAAACCGTCAAAAGGTATCATTGATATCTAAAAGGGACTAATATTTATAGCCTTTGGTATTGAAAGATTCAACTTTTGATCTCACTGCCTATTCAGTTGCAGACCTTAGCAGATGACACGTAAATCGAATAAGTACATGTTGGGGGGACGGTTTTTAATTTTTTAGGTGACAAGTGGTATGTTGGTCATCAAAAGAAGCATAACTGTGTGTCTATTTCAAGCCGTATCTGAATATGTTGTGGTTTCTGGTGTTGTGCTCTAGTATTGTGGATGCGTACTAATTAAGAGATGGCTTCTTCTACGACAAAGTACCGATTTACTATGATTCACAAAGTGCGATTGCAATCTCGTGTAATTCGGTACAACACACTCAAACAAAACACATTGATGTAAGGTATCATTTTATCAAGGATCATGTTGAGAAAGGAACAATAGAGTTATATTTCGTTGGTACTGAATATCAACTTGCGGATTTATTCACGAAATCTCTGCCAGAAGCTCGATTTAAATTTTAGTCGAGAAGTTGGGTATGATGAGTCGTGAAACATAAATTCTTTACCGCAAAATGTTTTTGTTAATAAATTTTAAAAAAATACAAAAAGATTTTCTTTTATAAAATTTTAGAAAATAAAAAAAGATTTTCTTTTATAAAATTTTAGAAAATATAAAAGATTTACTTTTATAAAATTTTAGAAGATACAAAAAGATTTTCTTTTATAAATTTTAGAAATGACAAAAAGATTTTTGGTTATTAAAAATTTTATAGAAAATACAAAAAGATTTTTGGTTTTTATAATGGCTTTCATACATTTTCAGTATGAAACCCGAGCTTCATTTGATGGCTTGTGTGCATCTCAGTACATAACCAGTGCTTTAAGGAAAAAAATATACGCGTCAGTGCATTTATCTTTGAAAAAGAAGAGAAGTCTTCTTTGACTTGAGTCATTGATACATATTTTTTAAAATCTTTATGCGGTACTTAAAAGATAAAATCAAGTTGTTTAAAAAGTCAATGATCTCAAGTTGATGAGTTACAATCGATTCAGATTTTAAAATGTGGTACTTTCAAGATAAAATCAATTTTAAAAGGTCTTCAAATCGATGTACTCTTTGTGAAAAGTGTCTAAAGAAATAAAGGACTCGGAATTGCAAAGAGGAACTCCTATAAAGGTTTTTATCAAAAATTACGGTATTTTTCTGAGGGGGGGGGAGTGTCCGTATGTATTTGTTGAAAAAGTGAAATTTTTCGGAAAGTTAAGGAAACTGGTGAAATTGTATAACATTCATCTTAACAATCTTTGTATTTTTGCGTTTTCATTTTAGCTTTATGTTAAAACAATGTATCTCGGATATTGTTAAGAGGGAGTGGAGTGTGTATTTTACAATGATTGAAAACTTTCAAAGATCAAAATTTTCTTCTTCATATGATGTTAGTGAGAATGATAAAAAATAGAAAGAGAGATTTGTGAGAGAAAAATATAAAGAGAGAAATGAGAAATCGTTTACTTGAAAAAAATAAAAGTATATGTCTTGTTTCAAAAAGCCAAGAAACAAACACAGAAAGAAAAAGAGTAAAGTATGCAAGAAAAGAAATGCCACCGCTTACGAAAACAGACAGAGTGCTTGTTCTAAATTCTCTTGATCTTATCGAAATCTCATGATCTGATTTCAGATTTTCATCATGGTTATCACGAAACATTCTTTCTAAAGGAATTATCTCGGTGTATGTTGATTTGAGTTGCGCGGTGTGATTTAGTTACTCCTAAAATACTCTTATGATCTTTGATGACATCAAATAACGTCACTTTTATAGCATCATTTATCCCATGAAAATAACCCATTTTATATCATTATTGCAAAGAATTGTTACTTAATTGTTTGTATTTGAGAATTGCAGTAATTATGGAGTACTTGGTGAAGTTAGCAAAAAGGCACGCATTCTGGAGCTAAAATGAAGATATTTGAAGATTACTGTTCTAACACCCAATACGTCGTATCCATCAAGGAAGATACGGCGTATTTGTGCCTGCACTTCACAAAAGACCACGAAGGAAACAAGATCAATATGTCGTATCCAGGGAAGACCAATACGCCGTATTCAGCTATGGAAATAAAATATTCTGGAAGATATCGAACGTGGTCCCTACTCTAAGAAACCCCCAATACGTTGTATCGAAGACTTTTGATACGCCGTATTGACCTTTTTCTAGACCTTATAAACAGAAAACACAAAAACGAGTTTTAAGTGTGCTAAATCATATTTTCGATACCTAAACCATAAAAGTTAATTTTCAGAGGAGAAGAAGAGCAGAAGAGGTCTTGCAACGTAATTAATTCAATAAGAAACAACTTGTAATCTCCTATACTCTTGTAATCGTTCGTTTTTTGGTATCATTCGTTAACTCAAGTAGTTTACCTTGGCTAAATTATAACTTTTTTATTGTTTATGACGTTTGAAGGCTAATAACTTCGAGTATTAGCCATTATTATGTAGATCTAAATGATTAGTTTGTTTATCTCGATTGCTTAATTTATCGTTGATTGCTTGTTTATGTTTATTAGTTTATACTTGTTTATGTGATTTTGTATGCGACCCATCATTCAACTGGATCTAGTGATACGGACCAAGTAATCTAGATGCCGGGATGGCTCTCCATATAGTGATTTATACATCTAGACCAATAGGATCACAAATAACGACCTATCTTTGCCCTTAGATTGTGAGCTTAGTTGGGCCGGCAGGTGACCCTAGGGATCAACGAGTATGTTCTCAATTAATTGGTAAAGACTTGGTTAGTGGACTACTAGTGTATGAATTGCCATTAAGCAGTAAGTGGGTAAAGTCTCTATGAGCTAGGGTTTAACAAGATCACCATTGCTTTAATCCCTAAAATAGATTATAATCAGCAAATAAGGATGCTTTATGCGGATGCGTTTAATTGTGACAGAATTCTACGTGTCTAGGTTTAAGGAAGAAGTACCGCCTTAATCTTAAGAATGATATGCCGCCTCGAGATAAGTAATCATTGCACTAAATAAACAAACTAACATTCTAATTGGATTAATAATGGTTAATATAATTTTTTTATATTTGGCTAGACCACTCTTTTATCTTCTGTTAATTTGCTTGCATGTGTTTTAGTGTCTTAAGTTGATTTTAGTCACCACAAAACCCGTGCCAGTCTCTCAGGCTGAAACCCCCCTTATCCATTAAATTTAGGATTAACATATGTTAGCATAGGTTTAACATAGAATAGAATTAACTTAGTTTCGACAACCAAATATTAATAAATTGAAAGATTGTTTCTCGCTCTCAGTGATCGACACCCTACTTACTACGAAACTACTACCGATCGGGTACAGTGCCCGTTAAAGTGTTGTTTTTTGTAAGATCCCTATTAACACTTCATAACATATATATCATACACGAAATCAAACTAGAAAAGAGAAAGAGGGTGAGTTGTTTAGAGAGAGAAAGAGGAGAGAGAAATGAGAGAGAAATGAGAAAAGATAT
>BQNB010014677.1:49865-74657 GCA_026074375.1 Tanacetum coccineum | reverse complement strand
GGGTTCGTCTTGTGACGAGATTGACATAGTCATAAAAAATTTGGACTTGGAGCCAAAGGTATATGCCATGATGAGGGACTTTTTAGAGTAAGTCCTTGAAACGAGTCCATGCTTTGAATAGAGATTCTCCATGATGTTGTTGGAACATCAGGATATTGGTGCGGAGTTTTGCGGTTCTTCCCAGTGGAAAAAAGTGAGCAAGGAATCGGGTAGTAAGATCCTCCCATGTGGAGATGGATCCTGCTGGAAGGCGTTCAAGCCAATTGCTAGTTTGATCGCGAAGGGAAAATTGAAATAAACGCAGGCGCGTTCTTTCTCTATTTTCACCGTCAAGGTCAAGTGAGTCCACAAGTTTAAGGAAATCCTTGAGGTGTTGGTTTGGATCCTCAGACCGAAGTCCGTGAAATGAGCATCCGTTTTGCACCAACCGGATGGTGTCGGATCGAAGAGGTACCACGTTGTTCCCTGCTGGGAGCTCGATGGTATTCCTATAACCCTTGTGGCTAGGTTTGGAGTAGTCTCCTAGAGTACGGATAAGATTCTCGTCTCCCATGGTGGTTGACGAGAATGGGTTACGAAACAAATAACACGAAGAAAAGATAGACTATAAGAAAGCTAATATGCGGAATTAAAGTCTCACTTGAAAGGATTCAAGCGAGTAGAACTAAGCTAAACTATGATCAAAACCTAACTATTCCCCAGGCGGCGCCGCAAAAAACTTGATGTGCGGTCGTCATAGGACTTCTACACGAATTTTTACAACTCCCTAGGCAGAGCACCTAATCGTTGTAGTAGTAGTATAGGCAAGACTCGGGGGGTTGTTATTGTTCACTCAGGGAATAGGTTGGGAAGGCTCAATCACGGTCTAACAGAATTCTAAGGGTTGAGGAAAGATTATTTTTGTATTTTTATGTTTTATGAATGCAGGTAAAAGCATATATTGGAGATGTTGGTTGGTCTTAGCTATTAAACTAAATATAAATCTACGCTACTGGTGATAACAGTAAGATAAAAAATTATGTTTATTTAATCATGTATTACTCCCTAGATTGCTTCTCTTAGTGTTGTTGCCTTGTCACACTTGTGATGATCTATGTAATTATTTCCTAAGTCATGAACGAATTACACGAACCCGCCGTCGACTTAGTATTCCGCTAGAGCAACGCACAAGCAAGGTAGTATGAAGACTATTACAAGGCCCATAGGAGTACACTAAGTGCATGTGAAATATATTAAAAGTGGATCAACCATATTAGGGGGCAAGGTAGTATGACGACTGTTACTCGATGGTATCCTTTCTACACAATCACGTTTCCCTAGACATATCAATAGCGATTATGGACAGAAAGCTGGTTTTCTAAGAACTAACGTGCACATTCATCACAAGAAGCAACACCACTAAGATCTACATTCTAGGTTACATAAAATCATAAATAAACACAATAGGAGGTTTAGCCAAGCATGTTATAGACAAAGCAAGAACATAGATGAATCAAACAACATATAGACATATTGAATGATTAAATAAACCTTACTTGATTAAAAATGAGTTGGAGGAAGTACAATAGGGTTTTTAGGCCCTAAAATCGTCCCAAACAGCTGCTAAATGAACTAGGATTCGTACCGTCTTTTTATTCTAAAGTTACACACTCAAAACCCAAAATTCGGGTTTGTATATATAGGAAAATCGTTGCGACGGCGTCGCATTTTAGTCGTGACGCCGTCATGATAGAGAATATTCTAGATAATAGGCGGGGTCATGTACTCTGACGCCGTCGTGGAATCATGTGACGCCGTCTTGGTCTTCGTTGTGACGGTGTCACGTTGTATCTGTGACGCAGTCTCCAGTCACTGTAGAGAAATTGTTGAGCGATGTTGGTGTAGGTCCGTAGTCTTATCCGTTTCTTCTCCAAATGAGCCCAAGTCACGTGTAATTCATCCAAATGCCTTACAAATGTGAAATACCTGGAAAGGAACTATTAAGTACCTATTTTGGGCATAAATGCATGATTTTGGGCGTTAAACGACCCCGAAAAGTGTATAAAATGACACCTCGTTAGTTGGCGTGACCACTTTAAGGTTGTTTGCAGCTAGCAGGAATTGAACTTAAGACTTCACACATTTTAGAGTGATAGTCACGAACTCTTTTGCCACTAAACCACCCTTTAGTAGTTATTAATTTATGTTGCATTTCTTAACGAAAAGTCAGGTTCTTAGTTACTCTATATTTAAGTTTGGTATCTTTTCAAGGGCAATTTTTGTTGTGCGGAATTTAATCAAAATTCAACATATTATGTGTTTAAGTATTGCATATTTGTAAGAGCGTAAACACTTTATTCTCATGAGTCATGTCTTCCGGTATACATGCCTATATGAACGCTTTCTATAAGCTTAAAATTTCGGCCCTCCCAATAAAAATGTCAAAATTCCGTCACTGGTTACTGGGAGGGTACTTTTTGATGTGTGTGAGCGAAAGAGAAATGAAAAGGGAAAATGCCGGGGTGACAATTAAGAGAAGTGAAAAGGAGAAATACTGATATGTTGTTGAGGTGACAGTTTGCTTAAACCACTGCACCTTATGCTCTAAAAGTAAAATTGATATTTTTATTACTTGAACATATTATTTAGTTACACGTACCATTTTTTTATTGAAAGACAATATAAGTAAGATGAGAGTATTATTATTTTATATGTTGATATCATGTCACATAATACCATAAAATCTTCATTTTCCTTCCTAAAACAAACAATCAAATAGAACAAAAAATTATAGGTTCGATAAAGTAACAATATATACAACTTGGTATCATCATAACCCTTCAATCATTTTCGAACACACAATTTTAATAATTAATATGTACAACCACTACTTAAAATATGGCCTACAAAATTTAATTATTTTGTAAACATTCTGATCTAGTCTTTTTTGTCTCTAAGGGTTATTTGATCCAAATTAAGCTTCATATTTCCAAAGCATAAAGTCAAAATTTCACATAGATAATTGACTACACGTAATGGGTATTTTTTAGTCATCATAATAAGCCTAACTAGTGCATGAACATCCACTTACTCGTGTTGTCACTATCCGTGGCTTGATAATATCTCAACTATAAAACGAGTCTTTTATGAGGAAGATATGTATAAAGTTGTATAGAAGATATGTATAAAGTTGTATAGAAGATACTCAAATCATTCAAACACATGTACTTTTAACCTTTTATGAAGAAGATATGTATAACCCAACACAAAATAGTTGTCCTCCCGTCATCGGCTACTCGTCGATGATTCGGAGGGATCCCGACCTATTTACTTTTTTTTGCTTTATAATTTTGTGTTTTAATAGTCTTTTTATCCAATTCAAATAAAAACCCTAGAAAACCAAAAACTATAACCGTCATAACACTTCTCATACATGTTGATTTAGCCATCAACAAAAAAATTGTGTCATCAGCATTACTCTTTGTTTTACCGCCGGAGATGATTGTCGTTTTTTCGCAAATAGTTGGTCGTAAAATTGTTGTTCCTACCTAAAGGCAAAGCAAGCCATGACGTAAAAAAAACGTCACGCAAAGGAGGAAGCCGCAAGCGATAAACAACTATGCCGCAAAATATAGTTATGATTCCGCTCCAACAAAGAACAACGAAGATGACAGAAGAAGATTAGAAGAAGCGGCTTTCAACATATGTTCCAGTTTGTCCGTTCGAAAGTCTGCCGCTCAAACCGCGAGGGAGTATTAGATGGCTAAGTTATGTTAATTTGACCGTTGACTGTTGACTGTTGACCGTTGCCTGTTGACTGTTGACCGTTGACTGTTGACCGTTGACTTATTCGGCCCAAACCTAATTGTGGGTTTGGGTCCATTATGTTTTAGGGTTTGGATTGCTTACTTATTAAGCTATGTATTTAGTATAAATACATAGTCAATCTTCATTATGTAATCACAAAAACACAATCAATAATATATTATCTTTGTTATTTTACAAAAAAGAAGTTGATATGTTTCCTCATGATGAAAGTGTCAAAGAAATGAGTTGTATGATATTAAAAGAATACCATGAAGCTATTCAAGATGAAAATAGCCTATTATGCCAAAAAGCTAAAGTTGAATGGCTCAAAGAGGGCGATAGGAATACTGGATATTTTTACAAAACCATTAAGGAAAGGGTACACAGAGGAAGGATAATGACTATAAGGAATGAAGAAGGGTTAAGATTTGAGAAGGATGATGTATCGGTACAGATTGTTAAACACTTTGAAGAGTTTCTAGGCAAAAGCAATCATGTGCAAAAGTTGTCTTGCAGAAATGACATCTTTCTTAATAAGCTAACTTCTGAAGAGGCTTTAAAGATGGTGAGGCCAATAAGTGATTCTCAAAAAAAAATGCTATGTTTGAAATTGAGGATTATGGTTATACTTCAAGGTTCTACAAATCATCTTAGAGCATAGTTGGGAAAGAAGTGTGTCAAGCTGTGAGGGAATTCTTTTTAACAAAGAAACTATTGGGTGGGGTGAATGCTACTCTTATTTCACTTGTTCCTAAAATCCCTACACCTGATAAAGTCTCTGATTTATTGCATGTTGCAATGTACTTTATAAGTGCATTAGCAAAATTATGACTAACAGACTTAAGAGGGTACTTGGGACACTAGTAAAAGAAAATCAAAGTGCTTTTATTGGGGGAAGGCAGATAACTGACAATATTCTTTTATCACAAGAGCTCTTTAAAGGCTATAATAGGAAGCAAAATGTAAAGAAAGTGACATTCAAAATTGATCTACAAAAAGCCTATGATACTATTAGTTGGGAATTCCTTAAGGAAGCATTGATGCTGTTTGGATTTCATGAGAAAATGGTTAGCTGGATAATGACCTGTGTGACTTCAACAAAATTCTCAATAAGTATAAATGGTGAAAGAGTTGGTTATTTCAAAGGGGGTAGAGGTCTTAGACAAAGGGATCCTATTTCCCCATACTTGTTCACACTTGTAATGGAGGTGCTTAATCTGCTGATAAGAAAAAACATTGAGGAGTATGTGGATTTTAAATATCATCATGGATGCAAAAAGTTGAAAATTACACACTTGGGTTTTGCTGATGATTTATTAGTGTTTTGTCATGGGGATTGTGAGTCAGTAAGGATTATTAAAAAAATCTGTAGACAAATTTAGTGGTTACTCTGGATTCCTAACATGCAGAAGAGTACAGTTTTCTTTAGGGGGCTATCAAGGGGTGAACAACAAAGCATACTAAATATCATTCCCTTTACAGTTAGGAAGCTTTCTGTAAGGTATTTAGGAGTGCCTCTCATAACAAAATAGATAAGCATCAATGATTGCAAGCCTTTAGTGAATAAAGTTAGAGCTAAGATTAATGATTAGAAGAATAAATCACTGTCATATGCAGGGAGGGTGCAACTAATTGCATCTGTTCTGAGCTCTATGCAAAACTATTGGGCCTCAGTATTCCTTCTCCCTAAGCAAGTCATTTATGAGATAAATAAAATGTTAAAGGGTTTCTTGTGGTGCCAAGGTGAACTTACTAAAAGAAAAGCTATGGTATCATGGGATGCAGTATGCAAACCTAAAGATCAAGGGGGGCTTAGTCTAAAGAATTTGGGTGTTTGGAATGAGGTTTTAATGTTAAAACATTTATGGAATGTAGCTGCAAAAAAGGATACACTGTGGGTTAAGTGGATTTCTGTGGAGAAGCTAAAGGGAAGGAGTATATGGGAAGTACAATGTGATTGCAATAGCAGTGTGGGATGGAAGAATATATTAAGCTTGGGAGAGAAGTCTAGGAATCATATTCGGTGGAAAATAGGTAATGGTAGATCACTGAAGGTATGACATGATAGATCGTGCTCTGTTAGCCCACTAAGTGAGTTCATTGACACAAGAGATGTCTATGATGCAAGGTTGAACAACAATTGCACAATTAGTGAAATCATTCAAGAAGGAAGATGGTTGTGGCCAGAAGAGTGGAATAATAAATTTGAAAGGCTGAGACAAATACAAGTTCCTATTCTTGATGAAGGAAATGAGGATACTCCATTATGGATATCAAGGATTGGTCGAGAGAAGCAGTTTAAGATAAGAAATGTTTGGAAGGACATGAACTGCAATGATACAAAGGTCGATTGGTTCTCCATGGTTTGGTTTGCACTGGCAATACCAAGACATGCCTTTGTCACCTGGTTAGCAATTCAAAAGAGACTAATGACACAGGATAAGTTGCTGATATGGAGACCAAATGATGATTTAAAGTGTGCATTGTGTAACAAATGCCCTGATACACATAACCACCTATTCTTTACATGTGAGTTTTCTAATGAAATTTGCAATGAATTGCTTAGAATGCTTAATGTGAGATTACCTCGATGTTGGGATCAGATCATTAATGAGGTTAAGGCTTTACCATCAAACAAAAACATTTGGAGCATTGTGAGAAGGCTTGTATGTGGTGCAGCTGTGTATTACATTTGGCAAGAGAGAAATAACAGACTTTTCAAAAATGAGAGAAGGGACAGTAATACTATCCTTAATATAGTGAAGGAAACAATTAAGATGAAGCCGATAGGAATCAAGGTAAAGGAGTCAAGAAATGTTAAGGAGGTGGAGGAAAGATGGAATGTCAAGATGCAAAGAGGTTAGCTAGTGGCAATGAAATTTTAGGAATATTGGAGTATAGCTTAAGAATTCAGTGTTGTATTTTGTTTTGTTCATACTAGTCTACACAACAATTGCATGGGGCTTGTCCATATTGTTTGTGAAGTGTAAAATGTAAAGTTATGAGTACATATAAAATTTCACCTTTTCAAAAAAAATGTTGGAAGCTAAATAAATATCGAGTCACCTGAATACTTACGGTTTTTGAATCCTTTTACATGAATACTTTTTGGTTTGGAACTCAAATAGAAGATGCTCTAAACAAAATAATAGTTGTACATCAAGTTGATCAGTCCTAAACCGAAAATTGCTCAGTTTTAAGACGTCGTAATATATAGAACAAAGTCACCTGACTTTTCGTCCTAGCTAGCCAAATAAGACGTGTGATACACTTGGTGAGTGAGACGTGTATTGGACAACCAAAATTCGGTCGTGCAGACATGAAAAGTTTGGTTGTAAAATTGGTTGTAGAAAAAGAAAAAAGCGAAGCGTTGAATGACACCGGCCTCTCACATTACACATTTACACTTGCCAAGTAAACATACATTTAATTATACTTGTCTAAAAATTTAAACAGTAATGGAAATAATATTTAAATATTCGAATGAACAGTAATTTTAATGTTAAAATATATCTTCATTCTTTGTTTGTGAAGAATCTCTGGAAACAAAACACATACATCAAATCCACCGCTCCATTCCTACCAAACCAGATCTCTCTCTCTCTCTC
Source organism: Tanacetum coccineum (assembly GCA_026074375.1). Taxonomy (NCBI): domain Eukaryota; kingdom Viridiplantae; phylum Streptophyta; class Magnoliopsida; order Asterales; family Asteraceae; genus Tanacetum; species Tanacetum coccineum. The sequence continues at coordinate 67,263 of BQNB010014677.1, read as the reverse complement.
TCTCTCACCTCTCACCTCTCTTCTCTCTATCCAGAAACGCTCGATGGTGGTGGTTCTGTTCTTGCTTTGCGAAAACAAGGTGGGCGTGTTTTGTCAAATCAGGTATGTTAGTTTTTTACGCAGATGGTTATGGTTTAATTTTGTTTAGTTCAGATTTCTTTTTTGTTTGAATAAGGATTTAGGTTTAGTGTATGGAAAAAAAGTTTACAGTTATTAGTTCTATACTTAGTTGGATGGAAGTAAAAAATTTCATCTTTATGAATCTTTGTTTCTATTATTTTTATTTTAGGGAAAAAAGTTAGATTTTATTGGTTGTTTGATTTGTAAATTAGGGTTTATGAGTTTTAATTATGTTGATTTTCAAATAAAGATGATGGTAGCAAGTGGCCAGGGTTTGGTGGTTTGGCCGGAAAATTGTTAATTTGTTCATGTCGCATATGAAGTGTTTGATAAAATGTTTTAATGGCAGGTTATGGAACAGTTGCGGGACTCGAGAGGATGGATGGATGCCATTGGGTGGTGCAGGGAAAAAAGGAGCAGATCTCCTAAAGAACACTCAAAAGGGAGGATGGATGTCATGGAGTGGGATTTTGTTGTGCATATGTGCTTATAGATAACAGGCAGACAAATGTTTATGGAAGAATACAAACCTTTTTTATGGCCTAAAGGTATCATTTTTAATATCTAATTTATTGATTTTGTCATACTTATGTAAATTTTCAATCTTTATTATCTATATGTTGCTAATTGGAATTGCTTATTTTCTTATTGTGTTATTGCTTTTTAGTATTTATTAGGTTTGGATTTAGACCCATTTGTTAAACTTTTAATCCTTAATTATAACAAAAAGGGAAATAAAAAAACTTACTTGATAAAATATTAGGCTAATTTTTTTTATAGCAAAACCTTTCAACACTGATCATATTAATATAATGCTCTCTGATGTTGATTATAGTACTTATGTTCCTTAATGCGTATGCCTACTTATGATACCATAATAGTTGTGTTCATTTGTATTTGTTGTTTTGATGTTCCTATGTCCAAACATGACACACATGAAAGGAAAACCAAGATTTTGTCTACACTTATGTATGATACCACAATATTGCGGATACTTATTTATGATGCCACATTAGCTACTTTATTTTGCATTCGTTGTTTTTGTGTTCTTCTGTTAAAATATGAAAGGAAAACGTAAATGTGAAAGCCTAAATAATGGATCTCCAATACCTAATAATGTATCGGGGTATGATGATTGGAATGGGAGTTTTGGTGCCGTATCTAAAAGGCAAAAGTATGTGAGGCGTTATTTGCAAAATCCTGAATCCCCTTAAGGTAGCGATCAAAGTGGATCATTAGGCGCAGGGTTAGATACTTCTGCGAGTAATGTCTGGACTCAGAGTTTGGATCATCCACCGTTCGTTTGCCATATGCCAAGCAAGATTTAGGAAACATTAGTGTGTTTCAGGACGTGTATTCTTTGGGTTCAAGTGGTGTTCCACTTTTTTTGCGTGATGATCGCTATGATTGTTTTTTCCGGCAATTGGGAAGTGTGGAAATACAGGGTAAGGAAAATGTTACCTGTTCTTTTTTTTCGGTTATCAGGACATCTGCTTATTTTATTTACTTATATTTTTTTGGCGTGTTCATTTCAATATAGGTGAGTCGTCCTCAGCCGGTGGAAGAAAAGGAAAAGGCCTTCTCACTATAGATTACATGACGGGTCAAGCAGCCGCCCAAAAAAGTTTCGGGCCGGCACATTATCCTCCTGAATCTTTAGGAGCTGCTATTGGAAATCAGCCAAGCTGTCCTTTCGGGAATTTTTCTGTTGGCAAGGTCTCTGCCTTTGAATCGGGTCATGAGAGGGGACAAATTGTACTAGATTTGCAGGATTCCGTTGTCCTTTTGCCTACTGTAATTGAGAAATTGAAACATGTAGATGTGTCAAACGACGTGCCTTCATTCTGTTTAGATGTTGGGCGTAAAGCTACGTATGCAGATATATGTTCCGGTCTTTCTCAGGAACCCAAAAGTGTTGACACGCATGGTAAGTTTAACTGTGCAAACTTTCTGTTATTATGTTTTGTTCCTACTATCTTCTCTCTTTTTTGTCGCTCAAATTACCGAATATCATCCAAGGTTTGGGACATTGGTTTACACAGTCCAAACGTGTGCAGGCTTTGTTTTTCATAAGAGAAAAAGGTCCATCGTCCAAACACCAGGGGAAGAGGCGTATCACAAACCAGCGTGTGCCGGGTGTTGAGTCCAGCCATGCCCCGACTAAAGGTGGGTGCGAACATTAATTTTCTACAAATGTGTTAACTGTTATAGATTTGATGGCTCATACCAGTAGCTTTCAACCAGTACTTCTTTACAGATATGACTTATATTATTTAGAATACATAAGTACATGTATGAAAAAGTATATAAAAGGTACGTAAGAATAATATCATGTAAAATATTTATATAAAGGAAGGAAGTACTGATTGGCATTATGGTGTTCCGAAATAGGTAAAAATAAATAAACTTTCAAATCGTAACAACCCATAACAGTTCAATAAATTGTCCGTTTGCGTTTACCTATATTTGCACATGTTACATCAGTTTTAAAATATGTATATAGCTTCTATCTTACTTCAATCCACTTGATTCATATTATTGATATTGTCAAATGTTTTTAAAAAATGTTTCTTGGTAGATTCTGGAATTGAAAATGATGAGAAGTGGAATGTGGAATTGCAGGTATGAGGCATCAAGGGACAATACTACGACTCTTATATTAGATATAAAGGAGCACAAGAAGGTTGCGCCTGGCGCCGTTTCATTGGATGATGCTTATATTGATCAAGTTAGTGTTGATTTTGTTCTCAGTTCTATTAAAAAAAAGGTGCCTTCTTACTACTTTGATTATGTTGTTTAAGATTTGACCCGCATTTTGTAAAAAAAAGGTTGCTTTTCGTCTTATTCGATATTGTTGTTTATAATAAGGATTGCAATTAGGAATAGAAGGGTATCTACATTTTCTTAGAATATATTTGGCAAAACACTCATATAGCGGGGTTATGACTTATTTGGTTTTTGGCTTATGTTTCATAAGCCGAAAACTTTTAAAATAATCCACAAAAAGTGAACTTCTGAAATATAAGTTGAAAACTACGTTAGGTATAAGTCCGCGATATAAGCTTAAACAAAAACCCACTAAAAAGCATTTGGTACCATATCTGTAAATGTCGTTGTTGCCGAAAAGCATTTATATTCTAAACACCCCTAGAAGCGCGTTGACAGACATAGCCTTCGAGAGAAACACGGTTTCGAGAAAGCAGTTCAAGATTTTGCCAACATATAATTGTTTTGAAAATGCAATCTCCTAAGGCGGCCTGGGTATTCATAGTTTGGAAAATGGAAAATGGCATGTTTATAAGTCATGAAAAGTAGCTCTTTTGAATGATCGATAGTTGTTGTTATCGACTTATTGATTTGGTTTTGTGTTACGTGGATTGTGGTTTTTATAAGAAATTTGTGTTGTTGGATGATGATGCAGGAGCACCTCCATAGGACGCGGGGCACCAAAAAGTTGCAGATCCAGATGCAAATGTTGCTAAGCACTATGGATTCCCCACCTTCTAGCATATATCACTGCAGCGGGGTGACACTAGGCCGAATAATAATTGTAATTTAAAATATGGTGTGGAATCAAAGCATCTAATTATCTAAAGTATATAAACATAGGATAACTATATATCAGATGCAGATTTCCAACATATTTGAAGTTTGTATGCCCTTAGAAAATGTCTTATATGTGATGTGAGATAGATGAATAATGTTTCAAAGATAAGAAAATGTCTTATATGTATACCTATACACGCATCATATTATATTTTGAAGTAACCTGAGATATCCGTGTTGTAACTTGATCTGGATTGTGTTTGTGTACTCATGTTGAAGTTTATTTTTAGTTTCAAAAGTGGTATTTTAGACTTATTATTCTTAACATCCCGCAGCGAAGCGCGGGTATCAAAATCTTGTTTGTAACACATACCAAATACAAGATTAGTTATTCAAGGGAGAAATTTTGGTTATTTCTTGTTAGAGATGATGAATATATAGATGTTTTATTTCCTAAAACGGTTAGTTATATACTTTAATGGATCTGGCGGGTTAAAATTCAATTTAGATGTTACGAGGGAGGTACGCTTATCATATCGTTATCCGCCGAAAAACAAGGTTTACGAAATCACTAACGATGACGAGTTAAGGCTTTTAATCAATTATATAACTACGACAAGTCAAGATCATATGGAGTTGTTGGTTAATCAGAATCGTCAAACATCCTACACAATTTTGAATATCATCAAAATATTCATGCTACACATACTATCAATAAGTCTCAGTATCCACCAAATACAACTCATTCAAAAAAATTTCAGAATATTCAATCATCCAATGTAAATGTTGATTTCTCACACAATTTTAAAAATTATGAGTATCCAAAAATTACAAAACTGTTTAAAAATTTTCAATATTATTTTACTTAATATTAACAAAAAAAATTCCTAATCAAAATACTCCATATCAACAAAATCCGTTTCCTTATTAGAATTATCCGTTTTTCCAAAATCTACGACAGTCCAGGAATTACCATGTTTCTAGTAATATCCATGATACTCGAAATATTCAATGTTTTCAATATATCGGATACTTTGTAAATGAAAAAAAATGAAAATCTAAACATGATAGTTACCACACCTATAAAACTTATGTTGATAAGATGATGACGATGATGATGATGATGATGATGATGATGATGATGATGTTTCTAGTAATAACCAATATACTCGAAACATTCAATGTTCTCAATATATCGGATACTTTGTAAATGAAAAAAAACGAAAATCTAAACATGGTAGTTCCCACACCTATGATGATGATGATGGTGTCTATCATGTCGATCCTAGCGATGTGAGGAAGCAACAAAACAGCTTCGGAGATGCGATGGCGGATCATAAACAGAAGATGAAGGCAGAAACAAATGCAGAGAAAAAAAATGAATGGGCTCAAAAGATGGAGATATGGAAGAATGCACTTACGCAAGTTGCTAATTTAAAAGGGAAAGAGCCAAAGGACATGTAATTTACTACTTTCATCTCTTTGTGTATCTTCTTTTTCTATATTCATTTTTCAGTCTATTGTCCCTTGTTCACGCTTCTTTTCTTAATGTTGGACTGTCTGTTTTTTTTTCCACCTTTTGGCCGACTAATCCATGAGGTTTAAGTCCACGGCAACACAGACTCAAACCAGGTAAATCACTCCCTTTTTAGGAGGTTGGCGTGGCCACTTGAGGGGTTGGTTTGATTACTAGCAGGAATGAACTTAGAGCTCACACATTTTAGAGTGATAGTCACAATCCTTTTTACCAATAGGCAACCCCGGAGTGGTTTATGTTCTCGTTTATATAACAGTATATATGTTTTGTGGAATACGTTTGTGTGTTCCATGATTTATTTGTATTTTAGGGACATTAAGCCCTGAAATTTTATTTGCATCAGATACAGTCCATGCTTATTGCAAACATGTAGAGCTAGCTAGATAATAATAGTCTATAATTTGGATATCTGATGGTAATTAATTAAGAACGAAGGTATGCTATTATTTTACATCATAGTATGCTAATTTGACATTCCAAAAAACAAGTATATAACATATAACTGAACTATCAAAATTAGGATTATTAGATGCATGGAATGAATTTTCTACTTCTAATATGTAAAATTTATTTCAGGCTAGAGACGGATTTTATCGAAGAAATTGTTACCGACATCTATCATCAATTAGGCGTGCTCCTAAGGAGTACTCTGCCACAAGACCCGCAACTAATTGGGATAGATGATTCCATTCGTTTCCTCAGTTCATGGCTCCAAGATGGATCTAAACGTAGTGCTGATATCTCCATATATTGGAGTTGGGTGGGATCGGAAAGGGACATCTTTGGCCAACGTGTCTATAAGTTACTTGTTTCATGAATTCAACCGAAGCAGCTTTGTTGGAAATATTAGTAGGCGATTGTTGGAGAAATCTAATGGATTGCTTGATGTACAAAAACAACTTTGTGATGACATTTCGAAAGCAAGTTCGATTCCGGTTCATGATGTTTCTGTGTACACCTCTACAATTGAGAATGCACTAGCCCGTAAAAAAGTGTTTATTGTTCTTGATGTTATGATGTCTCGACCAGGTTGGTGTGTTACTTGGAAATAAGGTTTTCATCGGGAGCAAAAATATAATAACAACTAAAGACGCATCGTTGACGGAGAGATGTGCACTATTCAGGGCGCAAGTTCAACCCAAGCATACAAAGCACAAGCTTAAAAGTTTACATGTGAGTGACTCACTAAAGCTTTTATGTCTTCATGCATTCCAAGTATGAGGAATCTCAAAGAAGGTTTACGAGGCAGTTTCAGAATAAGATTGTAATATATGTGAAGGGCATCCGTTGGCTCTGAAAGTTTTAGGCAGGTTATTACATGAACGAGATGTAGCTTATTGGGAAGACTGCATAGAAGGGCAAAAGAAAGAACCAGATTTCAATATAAATAATGTCTTGAGAATGAGCTTCAATTCTTTGCCATCCGAAAATGATAAGGAATTGTTTAAGCATATTGCTTGTTTTTTTGTTGGAAAAGATAGAGATTTTACTGAAACAATATTAAAAGCATGTAATATAAACACAATATCCGGAATCACTCGTCTCATTGACAGATGCCTTCTCCATATCGACCGGGATAACGTGTTGAGTATGCATTCACTGATTCAAGAAATGGGAAGAGATGAGATACGTCAAGAATCACCTAAAAAACCATTGGTTGCGTAGCTCGATTATGGAGAGTCCGTGAGTCATTCATGAAGGTTCTGAGACAAAAAAAGGTAAGAGGCATGATATTAGTAATACTTAATGTTCCCAACTATTTTGCATTCTTAATATACATGTAAATAATATTTTTGTGTATGGTCATTTCTTCATAGGGGTTAAGGTAGATCTTCTGTTGCATGAGCTTGATATGCGGATGCTCGAGAAAGAGAAGTTACGAGGATCAAGTGAACTAGAAACAGTTGCATTTAGTAATATGGATAGTCTAATGATACTACATCTCGATTATGTGCAAATCAATGGGCCTTATGAGAACTTTCCAGAAGAATTAAGGTGGTTGCGTATGTGTGGGTGTTCTTTATTTCGGTACTCTTCAGAGTTGCCCAAAGGCGAATCTGGTTGCTCTTGACTGGTATTACGCAATATCGAATTCTTTGATATGTCTTGTAGGTAGTCTCAACGAAATGCGAAGGGGCAAAAGGTTAGAATTTTCATGATCTATTTTTGTTGTTATTACTTGTCAATGTTGTTTTACTGCAATTCACCAACTGTTATACCCATTTAAACAGTTGACCGGATCGTGCTCGAAAGCAAAAAGATTGCTTGGATCGCTGAAGATTCTTGATCTGAGTTTCAGTGAACAGCTTCGTGGTGTCGGTGGCTTTTGTGAACTCCCTACACTTGAGAGCTTATTTCTTAGTAATTGCTCGAGTTTGATTGAAATCTGTGAATCAGATTTGGACCCATTGTGATGAGTTGTCTTCATTGATCTCGTAACTTTCAAAGCTTTTTCGAGAGCTTCTGAACTTTAGCCGAGTTAAGAAGGTCATTAACCATTACTACTAGATGGATGTAATAAGGGCGAACTTGCCGTTGTGGAGGCTGTACAAAGAGATTTCAAGTCCTCTGCCGTTTATTTTCCGAGCTCATTAGTGATGTTGTCACTTGCAAACAATAATTTGTCAAATGAATCCTTTCCCATGGACTTGAGTTGCCTCTCCATGTTGAAGGAGCTATGTTTAGATGGTAATCCAATTGTTTCAATGCCTGATTGTGTGAGAACCCTTCCTAGGCTCAAGTTGCTTTTTATGCGTGACTGTGTAATGCTGGGTTCAATTGAACATCCTCCACGTACACTAAGTTGTTTGAGTTTACTTCCAAATGGCCGTCATATGTCTTGCATACGGAAAATTTCATTTGATCAAGAAATGTCTCCACTCGATTTACAGACGACTTTGATAGGTTTACCAGCTTCATCCATTGAAATAGAAGGAATAATTAAAATCCAACCTATAGCAGGTGTTGATGATACTATCTTATGTAGCTTGGGGTGGAGTAACTTAGAGTTCCTTATGCTTGAACGGAAATATCTTCTCAATCTTACTTATATGTAACCTGATTATAAATCTGTACACAACCTCGTATATGTTGAATTAGAAAAGCACAGTAGAGTTTTTTTTTTATCAACTTAGATAATTTGCTTGTGTTTTGGCAGATGTATTATGAACATGGAATATTCAGCACAATTTATGGGGGGAAAGTGATGCCAACATGGATTAAGCGTAGAAGAAAGGGGCCTTCAATTTCATTTACCATCCCATCATCTCCTAATAAGCTCAGAGGATTAAATCTCTCCTATGTACAGACATTAATACGTCCATACTGGAGATCTAAAGTACAATATGAGAATTCTGAGTATCCATTGCATCAGTTTATTTATTTGCCACATATCAAAATTCGTAATATGACAAAGAACCTCACCTGGTTATACACGCATCATCTTTATAGAGTCAATGTGGGAGGAAAGAGTTTAACATTCTTAAGCCATTGGATGTTTGGGGAGAATGAGATGGAAGATGGTGACCAACTTACTATTTCTATAGAGGGCCCTTCTATAAAACATGAAATGAAATTTGAACGGGAAGTTGGTAATGAGATGGAAGATGGTGACCAACTTACTAATTATAGCAGAATAAGGGAGTGTGGGGTGAGTTTTGTGTATGATGATGAAAAGAATGAGAAGGAAGAAGATCCGTTGAGTTATTACAAGTCATGGAATCACATCATTGGTGGAGATCTCTCTTCTTTTCAGTTTACAACACAGGAATACAGCCTAAATTCGTCCATTTACTATCTTTTCAGTTATAAAGGTAGAACCCATTTACTATATTTTCTAAAAAGTTGTTGTTGTTTGTATTACTTTTTATTATTATTATTTTTTATCTCAGATAAAGAACGACTCTTTAAAGCTTTCTCCCAGAAGAACTCCAACACACGTGGCCGCGCAATCGAGGTATGTTTTCGATACCAAAACACTTTTTCATAACACGAACAAAAACGACACATAACCGAACATTTATTCATTATAGCTTTCAATTGGTCACAGGATGTATCAAAATAGAAGTGATTATAACCTTGCTATGGAAGGACTCATTACACATCATCATTTCAAGGTGGTGCAGCTTTTATTTGTTTTTCGTTTGGCGTTGGAAAACCTATAATCTCGTTCTGACTTTCTCGCACAGGTTGTGATTTTGGTCATGTTCAATAGGTTTATCAGGAATGAGTCTTTGCACAAGCTACAAACCTTTGAGTTTGATCACAACAATTTTTGTTCTTTAATGTTTAACCTGTCAATTTCATCATCATTTCAAGCAGCTGCAGCTTCGATTCCTTTATCAAACTTTTATCTTAAAATTCCGTCTGATCAGCATTGTCAACTAGTAATCCATTGTAATCATGAATAGTACAATTTTTTCGTCCAGTACAATATCAGAAAAAAGTAAACGTTTTGGCCTAGCTTCATGATACATCCATATCAAATGCCATTAGTTATAACATCTGGTTATACTAGATGATTAACCATATGAAAATGGACAAAATTATGTTTATTTTTACATTTGTAAATCATGCAAATAACATAAATTAAAGCCGGTATTTTCTATAACACGAGCTTATAACTCTTGACTGCAGCTGGTGCTCTAGCAGTTACCTCATATACGACTCTATATATACTGCCTTCATTGAGAAGTAGCATTCGAGTAAAAGACGGAGAATTAATCATATATAAGTACTATAAGATCTACGAGATTTTGAATCCTTTTACATGAATACTTGTCGGGTTGGAACTCAAATAGAGGATGTTCTAAACAAAATAATAGTTGTACAATAAGTCAATCAGTCCCAAACTGAAAATGATCAGTTTTAAGCATTGTTGTTAAGATCCGGATCTTGATCCTACTATGTTACGATTTTACAATACTACAAAGAAAAAACGATCTCGTTCTTACGTACAATCTTTGCGAGATAGAATCTTAATCAGATCTCAATCTTTGATCATAGGATCTTAAGATCTCGTTCGTTCTGATCTTACGTTTTCTCAAACCACAAGTTAAAAAACTACAAATTTATGTATTATGTTTTGTAAAATATGAAAAGCAATACGCTAATTATATTAAACAGTTCATAATTACAATTTTGACCTACATTTCATGATATATGATATAAAATCATATGTAAATTTGCATGATTTTACAACGCTTATTAAGAAAATGACATTATAATAGGATCTTGTGATCTTGGTTTGATGTTACGAACATGATCTTGAAGAGATAAAAACGATCTTTGGTAGAATCACGATTTAAAAAAAAGTCGGTTTTAACATCTCATGATATATAGCCGTCTATGCATGCATGTGTTGTTAACTTGTTATTTTTTTAACAGAAAGTGTTAACTTGTTATTGAAAGAAGTAAAGTGTGTTATAATACTAGTAATTACTACCTCCGTCCCAAAATAAATGTCCAGTTTAACATTTCAGAGTCAAACTGGTTCAACTTTGACCTTACATATCTTTGTGTGTGTTATATAATATTTGATGCAAAATATACGAATAGATTGAGTTTTCAGTCTATTTTTCATTGGTATAATTTTAATCAAGTATTATATAACACAAAAATATATATTTAAGGTCAAAGTTGAACCAGTTTGACTCTGAAAAGTCAAACTGGATAGTTATTTTGGGATTGAGGGAGTAAGATATAAAGTGAGTTGTGTACTTGTTGGTACAAATAGTATTTGCATGCATGCATATAGCAAACTTTAAACTTATATATCCTTCATTAGTATATTTACTACTCGTATTAGCTGATAGATTAGAAGTTCGAGTCACTTCGAGCTCACAAAAACAATAATGGACCTTACTAATCTATCAGCTACATATTTACTTCAACTTTTTTTTCATTTTTCCATCTTTTTTTTGCTCTTTTTTACCTAACAACATTGCAAATGGTATTAAAAAAAGATTGTACGTTGAGATAGCAAGAAAGCTAAAAGCGAGATATTTACCGGATCTATAAGCAAATATAGAAACTTTAGTGGGGTGGTAGGTTTTGATGATGATCAAGTTCCACACTAATGGTTGGAGTTTACCAGTCATAAGTCACAACCTTCATTGAAATGCCGTACCCAGCAATGAGGTCGCTAATAACTTAACTAAACAGTGTTAAAAAAGGCTTCTTGTAAGTAAAGCACGTACGTGGTACAAAACTTGGATTGCAAGGGTGATCGATTTAGTGGTCATTAGGAAAGAAAGTGAATTATTAGTGCGGCATGGGATTGAACTTCAGGATATGTGGCTTAAGAATATACTCTTCAATGGTTATGTGATAAAGCTTATGGAAGAAACAACTTTAAACGAGGACCAAGAGATTCCTAATAACTGGCCAATCAACGCCATAGCTAGTAACTCGATGCATTGAATATGTGCTAGTAACTCGCCATAGCTAGTTTAGTATATGTAATAGTTCCTGAAAAGGTATATACGAGAAAATATAACTAGTTATTAACTATTACAGTAAGATATATCCTGGTTATGGTTGTGAACTAGGAGAACTTGAACCTTAGCATGTGGCATTGGATCAAAGTTTAGCCTTAGTAGCTTGATGCCTTGATACACTCTGCACAATTCTTATGCTTCTTTAGTGAAGAACATAGGGGTTGAAGTGTAAGGTATTAATATTAAGGAGGTGAAGTGTAATATTTTACAATAATGTTTGTCTTAATAAACATAAAGATATCCTGATAAAAAGTTAAGAAAAGAAACTTATAAATATTGATTTTATAAGTGACTACTGTGATCTGCAGACTCTTTTAAAGGTAAAAATGTAACTTACCGTTTCATATAGAATAGAATTTAGATATCTGAAGTGAAATTTGGTTGTAAAACATTCACAAACTAAACCGCCGATTTTGATATTGGATCTGATGTTAGCGGGAAAGCCTACGGAAACCCAAACAAACGAATTCTCTAAGCGGGTAGGGAATTGAGGTGCGAGTTGGGTTAGCAATTTTTATCGCCGCCGCTATGCGCGGGTATCCAACTAGCTACGGAGAAAATATAACTTGTTATTAACTATTAAGATATATCCTAGTGCATGGTTGTGAACTAGGGAGAACTTGAACCTTAGCATGTGGCGTTGGATCAAAGTTTAGTCTTCGTAGCTTGATATACTCTGCGCAAATTTTATGCTTCTCTAGTAAAGAACATAGGGGTTGAAGTGTAAGATATTGATATTAAGGTAGGTGAAGTGTAATATTTTACAATAATGTTTGTCTTAATAAACATAAAGATATCCTGATAAAAAGTTAAGAAAAGAAACTTATAAATATTGATTTTATATGTATGATCATAGATTTGAAAAGTCACCAGTCAAGAACCAAGATAGTAAACTACTCTCTTAAAAGTCCAACCAACACAAGAGAAGATGGTCAATGGTGGCTGCAAGGCAGATGTATGGCTCTCTGAATGAGTCAAGGTTCGATGAGCCGATGCCATGGATCGGCATATACGTGGCAGGAGCAGCTTTGGCTTGTGGCATAGCCATGACCATGGATGCCTTACATGGCTTTAGATACAAAAAGTTCTGGTTCCCTTGCAAATTCTTTACTCTATGGACTTGACTGCCATCATGCCTCACCGTCAAGATCAGCTAGCAAAAGTAAGCAGTTCTACCTTCATATGTGCTGTAATGGGTAATTTGTTGCCTTCTCTAGGAACCATGAAGAATAATGAACTGTTTGTAAATGTTGTAGCTTTGTCAATTCTTGTCATCACTATTAACATTTGCATCCAAATGAGCACCGGAGTTATTTTTGTATTTTGGATACAACATGCTTTCATTATGCTTCTGATGCTTATTTTACTTGCAATTGCATGCTCTTTATCTTTGGCTATTCCGACCACTAAGTATTGATATAAAATATGGCGAGAAACTAAAACTGACAAATATTGAGTGCTCAATAAAGAAACATTTGTCAGTAGCTGAAGGACTCAGGGTAGATTTAGAAAAGTATTGGATACTAGCATATTCATCTGGTCCTCAATTCGTAATAGGACGCTTAGCACCGTGCACAGCCTCAGGTGCATTCTGTCTTCTAAACACGCTCATCTTAGTAGAGGCAATACTCAGAACCTACTTGATGCCTTTGTAGCACCTCGGAAAAAATTAGAACTCCTTTTCATTTTATATAAGAGTTATCCTTCAAGCGACATACAATATTTTACGCTATCGAGAATTATAATAGCGCGTATAAATCGTCATTTTATTTATGGATCAAGAAGGGGTACTTTAGAAATCGCGTAGTGATAAAAATCATATCTTTCACACTTTGCGAAACAAAGTCGCACGACTATATTATTTTGTGAACCCGTTCATACTTCAATAAATAAAACTATAAATGGACCAATATTCAAATATTACTAAATAAACAATATATCTTGATGTTTCATTACCTCAAAACTCTAATATACAAACGCATATCTAGGTCAATCATAGAAAAATTTAAAATAAGCAAACCAACACTATCATTACATTTCTTACATCCACTATCCTACACCTTTCGAAATCATTCACATGCTACGTCTTGTTTCAAATTTCAATTCAACAATGGCATCTATTCCCTAACAGTATTAGAAAAGAACTATTATAATGAATAGTATCATACATCAATAGTATTTGTAAATAATGTCATTCACATGCATAGCCTCAGGAAACTAGTGAACGCTTTGCGTATAAATAAGGAACCATGCACGAACTCTTTTAAGCACAACTAAAATTGAAATCAAGAAGTAAGCAATACGGTTTGAGTTTAGGGTTTTCGTTGGATTCAAGAGTCTAGAGGCGCCGAGTTTCAAAGGTAGTAACCAAGGGTGGTTCGAGCCTCTCATCATCAGTACCTTTCCTCGTTGTCTAGCAAACTTGGACCTCGGTAAGTCGCCCTCGTAAGCTTAACGTCTAACTTTATTATGTCGCTCACGTTGTAGTCTAACAAACGACGCAAATGAAACATGTCTAGCCTGGCGAGCTAGACGAGAACCCGGGCTATGCATGGAAAGTGTATGGCCCATGCATACTCTTTGAGTACGTACACATGCCAAGCTTCTCGTCGTACCATGCACGAAATATATGTGCATAGGAAAACTAGAATAAAACCATCGTTCAAAAAAAATGAACAACGAACCAAGAAGTTTTATAAAGACCTTAACCCGGTACATGATTTCCAAATGTTGACTCACAAGGGACGTATAGGTACTAGGGTTATACGCAAATTGCATAGGAACCGTATGTTGTGACCTTGGTATGTCACCTTGGACTTAGTCAGTTGACATGTGACGAACCACAGCGAGCCATTGGCCCACTGATGGAACGTCACCGCCCTAAAGAACCCGAGTAAAGTGTGCTCGTTGGTTCGTACCGAGGCCTTGTAATATTTGACGCTGGTTAGCATCACTAGACGCATTAAAATGCATGCAAACATGACATAAAAGGCTACTGCCAGTCACAGCAGTTAAGCCTGCAAAGAGGAGTAAATCGCCCTTGTGTCACGATATTATAAGACCTCGTAGCTAAATATCCAATTCGGGATCCAGGGGGGGTTAATAGGAGAACTAGTTATACATGTTCGAGTGTATATTAGAGAGGAAGAAGAGACCACAACAGTGGTACTAACTCCACTGTGGGCTCGACAGGAAAACAGGAAAAGAGAAAGGGAGTAGGCCATAGAATTTTTGTAATGTATAGAAAACAATACATGTGATGTTTTTTTTAAACGTGGAAGTAAGGAGTATTAAAACTCATACTATTTCGAGTTCATTGGGTCATCTCAGCCGAACCCAAATGGGTTGGCAAAATAGTTGACGAACCATAAGAATTTCGAATGGTAGAAGAATATGACTGACATTTTTCGATGACGTAAACTTAGTAGCAACGAAAACGAGTTTTATCGAGTAAATGAATCTAGTACGGTTCATATAAATTATTTGACACTACAAATATTTTTAAAACTCATTCGGACTTAAAACGTAGATGTCAAGGGTTGAAAAGCGTAGAAACAAAAATGTAAAAATGTTAAATATTCAATAAATTCTATTCTAAAGAATTAAGGGACTACATGCGATGATATGGAGACTTAAGGGTATTAGCGGTAAATGTGTATGATCTTTACAACTTAATTAAACGAGTCGAACGAACCGCGATAAATAAAAATTAATAATTATGGGATTAAATTGTCAACTACGGTGTAAATAAATATAAACTTAGTAACTAACAAATGATATCTATATCTTCTGAGATAGAGAACTTGTAAACATAGGTTACGACACATAATAGTATTAATTCCTGTATATGTACTTGTTGTCATAAAGTCATCCATATAGCCAACTGTTTAAATAACATTTTGAAAACATAAAACGTTACCTCATAAACGACCATGCCTTTTGACCATTTGCATAATTTATTTCGTACATTAAGATTTAGAATGTAAACTCATGTTTATTGTAATTACTTAGGTATTTGACTGAGTCACTATTTGACGTGCCTTAATCCATTACCCATCTCTAACGATTACATGTCAAGGTGAGTTTTCATAGCCCCTACTCTACTGTTTTAAATCATCTTTTGGGGTGAGAAACAATTTTTTGATTATTTCAAACGTATGAATAAAATTACAAATTTACTCATTACTGATTGGTCTAAGTCCCTATTTAATCCAAGTTGCTATTTGCCTGATTTATCCTGAACGTCTAATTACATGTAGCGCCGAATGTTATAGATAGCTTCTATCGGGATTGACGTTCCCTGATTGTTTAGAATGAATTAGACATGCAAACCACAGTTTCATTTTGAGTCTGATCACGGGGACGGTTGTCAGGGTTAGACACTTGCTAAGGCATTCTTTCATCCAGGACATCTACTCTAGAGATACTCATCGAGGATATCCAGATTCACCACCGATCAGATATGAAGAGTCTTCTGGACATGATCCATGAACTCAAGAACCACAAGGGAGGACCACCAGACTACTAGACTAGATCCTTGTCATTTACAACTTTTGTTTAGAATCCAACCATGGGATGTGTGGCATAAATAACGACACTTGTCAAATTTTGGTTATGTAAAATATGTAGACAAGTTGTTTATGACATATTGAAGTTGTGATTCCATTACACCCTCGAGAATTCAAAAATGATAATATATACCTTGGTGTAATAACTTTTGCAAAATTAATCCCTTTATATATATCTTTAAACATTTAAACCCTTAACTTTGAAATATGGAAAAAATAAACCCCTGTAGTTTAACTTTAGAATAATTACATTTTTGGCCCGAAAGTTTAATAATTTCAAAATTTACAATATATACCCCCATGCACAAATCTATTTGCATTTCTAGTCCAAAATACATATACTTTATATTTTTGAATCCGATTTCATTTTGTAGCGTATAGCTTATCACAATAAGCTACAATAAGTTTGGTTTTATAGCTTAAACAAGCTTATAGCTTAAGAAATGAGCTTATGAGCTTGATAATTCCAAAAAGGGTGCGTTTGGTTTAGGAAAACCAAACGTGATGCTTAGGGTTTCAAAAGCTCATTCCATGTGATCATGAAAGATGCACAAGAGTTTCTTAGGATCAAAGCAAGCTTATGCTAGCTTATGAAAAGGGTTCGAATGGATTAGGGTTTCAAATGGGTCGATTAGGTTTCGAATAGGTTTTAGAAATTTCTAAAATAGTTTAGCTTGTACAAATGGCTAGAACAAAGCTTATAAAAGATCTAAAACATGTCAAGAGTTTATTGAACAAGATGAAGACTTACTAGAACTTGAAAATGGGTCGAAAATGGTGAAATACAACCCGAAAACTTAGAGATGAATCAAGAACCTATCTTTCTTAATCCTTGGCTTCTTTCTTACCTTAAACCCTTTCCTTTCCTTCCTTGGCTCGAACTAGATCAAGAACAAGTGAAACTTTTGATAATTTTGTGTGTTATAAAAGAGTGTGTATGTTCGGCTATATATAGGGCTCAAAGGATTAGTGCCTAAGTTGTATAGAGTGGAGTGGTGGCCAAGGGTAGCTAGGATGACTATTAAAGGCTAGTATGTAGCTTGGAGAGGTGTAGGGTTATGGTGATGGTTCAAATCACCAAGGAGGTGATAGAGGTGGTTCGATTGCCTTGGAGCCCAAGGTGGTGACAA
>BQNB010014677.1:27736-46680 GCA_026074375.1 Tanacetum coccineum | reverse complement strand
GCCCTAAATAAGGACTAAATGGACCCAAGATGGGCCCCAATGTGTTGGGCTCTTAATCCTCATGGACTAAGAAAATACCCAATAGTATGATGACGTTTGCACCTTTTACAATCCTCCCCTATATAATACAAGCTTGCCTTGAGCTTGATCTCCTCCCAAAAGTCTATTAAAACTACACGTGGCATTAAAACCTATCCAACGGTGGACATTTAATTGGTAGTCCAGAATTTAAAATATGTTGCAGCTAATCTGAAAAAGACAGAAAGACTCTGCAGTTAATGGTTGTGTATTAAAAAGTTGGTGAATGGCAGTGCCATCTTCACTCATATGGCTGAAAGGACATCAGCATGGAAGGCTTTATCTCCAGATGTGCTCCAAGCTTCTTTCAGTGTGACCCTAGAGGCGGAGAAGACTTTGTGCTTCTTTATTCAACATGCTTATGGTTGTGCTTCTTTTTGAACTACTTCTTTAATGAGCAGTAGTTGTTGCAAGTTATTAAGATATTATTGGGATGTCATCAACATCAATATATTTTAGCTATCTGGAACATGGTCAGAAGGGGAACACCATTTGGGAGTGATGCATTGATACAAAGCATAAATATGTGAACGAGTTAAAAGAGAAATGGTCCACTTCTATTTCGGAAAAGACAACTCTTTGGATGCTGGAGTGAAACTTAGGAGACATTTATGTTTTAAAAATATGCCAATAAAAAGCATTTGAACGTGAAATGGTATATACTGTAAATAGAGATTGGATGCCAAGAAGATTGGAGAGACAAATGCAGTTGTGGTGAGGACTTGAAGTGCCTAAATTCTTGAATTTTCCTCTTGGATTTCATGGCTTTTTGACAGCTGCAGATTCAATAATGTAAAATAAACCAATACTGCATTTTTTTAGCATGTTAAATATTGCTTTTTTGTAATCATATCAAGATTATATTGCATTCCAAATGTATTTCTAGCAGTGACAACTATAAGTTACAATCCATTAAACATACGTTGAGTCGGCTTGGTTAAAAATTTGGTACTTTTATTACGATTATTAAGAATATGACTTTATTTTTCTTTTTAACATTAATGTATCAAATATTCTGATACTTTTATCTTTTAAAGAATTGTTGAAGCTAGCCGCCCATCGGGCGGGCCTTGAAGCTAGTGGTTAATATCTTAAAACTTTCATTTATGATTTTATAAAGTCAACTTTACATTCACGGTTAAGCCGGGATTAAGTATCGTTGTTGTGATAAAGTCAACTTTTCATAACACAATATTTTAGAGTTTTATTAAACAAAAACCTAAAGTTTAGAATTAAAAAACAAAACCATACATAACTGCATAGTTCATAACTCTTGATAACTTCCCACCCTATACGTTACCATAAATATTTTTTATATAATAAAAGAATTACATCATTTCAGAGTTTTCTATCAGATTAAATCTTATGTGAAAATAAATTGGACCAATCAGAATGCTTGATTTTGCCACGTAGGCAAAATCGTGCGATCTGATTGGTCAATAAAAAGTCAAATTGAATCAATTTTGTCAAAATTGAAAAAAATTGGTGGAGAAATTTGATGGAGAAAAATACAATAAATTATAGTGTGTCAAATTTGTGAAACAAAAACTTATGCCTGCATTGATGTTTGATATATGTATGCTAATCGTACTGATATTGTATATGCATCATCTTGGTATGACCGGCCGTTTTATGACACCATTACATGGAAACAGAAATATAGAGTCTTGTGTTATATGTGGTGTTGGGTGTGCAAACTTAATATGTTGCATGCCAGCCTATGTATGTAACCTTTGTTTTTAGCTCAACATTAGATTTAAAAGTTGTGTGAGGTAGACAGATTTTCTCATGACTTGAATAATGCATATGACAGAAGTTGAAATAGGAAGGTCATTGTCAGCTTTCGTCGTCTATTGTACCTTTGCTCTTATAGATAAAATTTGTCCCCATTTTGAGTGTAGATGAATAATAGTATGAACATGTGCTGAACCTGTACATTGTGTATTCAAACAAGTTATATTCAAACATAAACACCATTACACCAACAATCATTTTTCACTTTAATCATTCTCAGTTTGCAAAATATCTTCAAGAACTAGCAAAAATATAATGGTAAAGCAAGTGTGCATGGTAAGGGTGGAAGGTGCACTAGCGGGAAACAAACAAGACTACAGGAGAGGACTTCCCCGTGCTGCAACCCCAATTCATCCCTTGTGGGAAACCCGCAGGAAAACATGTATATATTTATCCTGTGTGGCACCATAGTCTCAGAAAAAAAAAGAGTATTTTATTGTTTTGTGTACGAGTATGTTTGTTTTTTGAGGTATTTTTAAATGATAAAAACTGAAAAATGTCGAAAGAAGGACGTGAAACTAACGTAAGATTGACATGAGGAGAAAAAACCGCTCACCGCAACCTCCAAACGTGTAAGGCTGGTGGGGTGCGATGGTTGATCAGGTGTACAGGATTATGTTTTGGCATCGATCACCTGATTTATTGCAAGACGGGCCCCTAGTCAGAACTTAAGCCAAGATGTTGAAATGTCTACAAAGTTTGGTCTCGTGTTTATGTTTTCACGTGTTCAATCAAGTCATATACACCTACACCTGTTCTCTCATTTGGCTAAAAGCTATAAATGTTTATTTCCTATGCCCAAAGTTTGGTCTCGTGTTTATGTTTTCACGTCAAGAATAACTAGGTTAAGATTAAAATACCAATTATAACCATGCGGCTTGCACTGCAAATGTTTGTTTGTTACAACAGGGATGATGGCAAAGGACAGACTCAATGCCGGTTTTGTTTGTTGTATAGGTATCGTGTCACGGTCAACATATTAGGACCTGCCAATTAAGGGTGGCAATTCGGGTTGACAGGTAGGCGGGTCAGAAAACCTCAACCCAAACCTGACCCATATAAATGATCGGATCAATTATGTCAACCCTAACCTGTTTACAGCATCCATCCCCATTTGTTGAAGTTAAAGTCGTCTTCGACAAGCACTAGCTATGGCTCGAATGTTTCATCAATTTCCAGATATCTATTTACTCTTATGACCTCAATCGTCGTAAGTCCTAACTTTCATTAAATTGTGTTATTGTAAGCAATACAACTTTAAACGTGCCATATTCGTTTCGATTACGAGAGCATGACGAATAGTTGAAACGCAACGTGTCTGTATGCATTATATTCTAGTTGCTTTCAAGGTATTTCTTTATTGCGACTTCAAACATATATTAAACTACAGCAGCATAATAGTTACGTTGAACAGATACTTGGTTATAACTTATAATTCTAACTGAGCACACATAAACTTTTGCAAGACTACAAGTTATAGTATTTCTATGTTATACAATCATAGATTTACTCTATAGATATATACAGACTCGACATAGCTGATTCCTTATCTGTTGAACAACTAATGGAGCTTATTGTATCTGTCTTCTTGCACAATAAATGCCAGTCATCAATGTGTACCAACTGTCCGGGGTTAGATTCTTGAATCTTTTTCTTGTCAAGAATTCTTATAATCCCTTCTGTTTTCCCAAAGAGAAGAACTGCATTCCGGATATTCTGCTCTCTTTCCTTAATCCCACTTTGACGGCATTGTTTGGAAATAACATGCTGCAGCTTCGTGAAACAAGCTGCAAACAAAGTGCAGATCATGAGGGACAGCTTTTCAAATAATCTCTAGCTGCTGTCGTATGCAGTGTCCGATAGAATAGTTTCACATATTCTGTACATGGAATTTGCAGCCAGCATTCTGATGCACAATCTAGACGGGTCCTCTTCTAAAAACCACTCATTCATGTGGATGAAATGTGTCTCCGCATATTCCGTGAAATTTTCCTTTGAAATGTCAGAAAGGGCTTTGATAGTTTCTTTAATCCCCTTTTCTTGAAGTGCCATCTCATTAAGATCAACCTCTAACCATCCCATCGAGTTCAACCTCTGACCAAACGATTTCTTCTGCTATCCTGACATTTTTAAGGTCTCTCTTCGCATCCAAGTTATATTCGATTTCTCTGATATACTTTAGGCCTTCGTGTACACTACTAACCAGTTTATCGATTAATTGTCAATCAATGGAGGGAATTGCAAGTGCTATGTTTGTTAATGTCACAACGGGGAGAGCCCAACAATTTGGAGGTTCTGAAAAACCTAGTGACGGAACTTTGTCACTGTCAAAGTCTTTCACTCCTGTAAATGACAACGAAGAATCAACTTTTTCCAGAAGTTCTATGAGATTCTTTGGCTTCTGCTTTTCACCTATATTTATCCAGTGAGCGGTAGCATCATCATTGTTTTTCATCATCAGGTCCACCAATTCATCTTCTTCATCAAGATGGATAACAAAACGATTGAGATTCGTATCTGGACTGTGTTGTGATCCCACCTCCGAGTCATTGTTGGAAATACTATTTTGCCCTTTGATAAACCTCTTAAAATCCAAGAACCTACCTACAAGGGCGATCGAAGTGAACCTAATAGTTTGGCAGGACAAAACAATCCCTTGTTGTACCATAATAAGCAACCTAAAGATGTGATACTTATCGTTTTGTGAGCTAGACTTTCCCTGCCATGGCCGTCCACCAAATGTTTTAAGTCTAACGGCTTTATTTGCCACATAAGTAGCTTCTTTATCCAGTACTTTTCCACACCTATCTGTCTACCACGGGCCTTTTTTGCTTTCTTTCGACAGCTAAAATTGATAGCCATGAACCATCTAACTTTAGGTGAAATTGTACCTATCCCAACTGCTATGGTTTGACTTATGAGCACCATGGTAGTTGACCATCTGTAATCAGATTCACCTTTGCAAAATTTAAGAGACCAAGGCATCAAGTAGGCTCTGAGTATTGCCTCTACTAAGATGAGCGTGTTTAGAAGACAGAATGCACCTGAGGCTGTGCACGGTGCTAAGAGTCCTATTACGAATTGAGGACCAGATGAATATGCCAGTATCCAATACTTTTCTAAATCTACCCTGAGTCCTTCAGCTACTGATAAATGTTTCTTTCTTGAGCACTCAATATTTATCAGTTTTAGTTTCTCGCCATATTTTATATCCACGTAATACTTAGTGGTCAGAGTAGCCAAAGATAAAGAGCAAGCAATTGCAAGTAAAATAAGCATCAGAAGCATAATGAAAGCATGTTGTATCCAAAATACAAAAATAACTCCGGTGCTCATTTGGATGCAGATGTTAACGACTGCAGTGATGACAAGAATTGCCAAAGCTACAACATTTACAAACAGTTCATTATTCTTCATGGTTCCTAGAGAAGGCAACAAATTACCCATTACAGCACATATGAAGGTAGAACTGCTTACTTTTGCTAGCTGATCTTGACGGTGAGGCATGATGGCAGTCAAGTCCATAGAGTAAAGAATTTGCAAGGGAACCAGAACTTTTTGTATCTAAAGCCATGTAAGGCATCCATGGTCATGGCTATGCCACAAGCCAAAGCTGCTCCTGCCACGTATATGCCGATCCATGGCATCGGCTCATCGAACCTTGACTCATTCTGCCTTGCAGCCACCATTGACCATCTTCTCTTGTGTTGGTTGGACTTTTAAGAGAGTAGTTTACTATCTTGGTTCTTGACTGGTGACTTTTCAAATCTATGATCATACATATAAAATCAATATTTATAAGTTTCTTTTCTTAACTTTTTATCAGGATATCTTTATGTTTATTAAGACAAACATTATTGTAAAATATTACACTTCACCTCCTTAATATTAATACCTTACACTTCAACCCCTATGTTCTTCACTAAAGAAGCATAAGAATTGTGCAGAGTGTATCAAGGCATCAAGCTACTAAGGCTAAACTTTGATCCAATGCCACATGCTAAGGTTCAAGTTCTCCTAGTTCACAACCATAACCAGGATATATCTTAATAGTTAATAACTAGTTATATTTTCTCGTATATACCTTTTCAGGAACTATTACATATACTAAACTAGCTATGGCGAGTTACTAGGACATATTCAATGCATCGAGTTACTAGCTATGGCGTTGATTGGCCAGTTATTAGGAATCTCTTGGTCCTCGTTTAAAGTTGTTTCTTCCATAAGCTTTATCACATAACCATTGAAGAGTATACTCTTGTATGTTCTTGAGACTATTCTTAAGCCACATATCCTGAAGTTCAATCCCATGCCGCACTAATAATTCACTTTCTTTCCTAATGACCACTAAATCGATCACCCTTGCAATCCAAGTTTTGTACCACGTGCTTTACTTACAAGAAGCCTTTTTTAACACTGTTTAGTTAAGTTATTAGCGACCTCATTGCTGGGTACGGCATTTCAATGAAGGTTGTGACTTATGACTGGTAAACTCCAACCATTAGGAGGTTAGTGTGGAACTTGATCATCATCAAAACCTACCACCCCACTAAAGTTTCTATATTTGCTTATAGATCCGGTAAGTTTCTTGCTATCTCAACGTACAATCTTTTTTTAATACCATTTGCAATGTTGTTAGGTAAAAAAGAGCAAAAAAAAGATGGAAAAATGAAAAAAAAGTTGAAGTAAATATGTAGCTGATAGATTAGTAAGGTCCATTATTGTTTTTGTGAGCTCGAAGTGACTCGAACTTCTAATCTATCAGTAAATATACTAATGAAGGATATATAAGTTTAAAGTTTGCTATATGCATGCATGCAATACTATTTGTACCAACAAGTACACAACTCACTTTATATCTTAATTTTACTTCTTTCAATAACAAGTTAACACTTTCTTTTAAAAAAATAACAAGTTAACAATACATGCATGCATAGACGGCTATATATCATGAGATGTTAAAACCGACTTTTTTTTTAAATCGTGATTCTACCAACCAAAGATCGTTTTTATCTCTTCAAGATCATGTTCGTAACATCAAACCAAGATCACAACATCCTATTATAATGTCATTTTCTTAATAAGCGTTGTAAAATC
The DNA here is from genome assembly GCA_026074375.1 of Tanacetum coccineum. Taxonomy (NCBI): domain Eukaryota; kingdom Viridiplantae; phylum Streptophyta; class Magnoliopsida; order Asterales; family Asteraceae; genus Tanacetum; species Tanacetum coccineum. The sequence goes on along the minus strand of BQNB010014677.1, from coordinate 39,711 downwards.
ATGCAAATTTACATATGATTTTATATCATATATCATGAAATGTAGGTCAAAATTGTAATTATGAACTGTTTAATAGAATTAGCGTATTGCTTTTCATATTTTACAAAACATAATACATAAATTTGTAGTTTTTTAACTAGAAAACGTAAGATCAGAACGAACGAGATCTTAAGATCCTATGATCAATATTGAGATATGATTAAGATTCTATCTCGCAAAGATTGTACGTAAGAACGAGATCGTTTTATCTTTATAGTATTGTAAAATCGTAAGATACTAGGATCAAGATCACATTTTTCTGATATTGTACTGGACGAGAAAATTGTACTATTGATGATTAATCGTTACGTAGCTATGTAATATATATTTATATAGCACATAACATGTTTTATAGTAGTTCACTGCTTACCCTTTTATGATGAAATGATCAATTTGGTTAGTTGGGTAATGCAATGCATAAAGTAATGGGCCTGAGTCCTTCAAGTAGACAATAATGCTTGGGCCAATATATCATATCAGCCTTACTTAATTTGTGCTTTATTTAGAACGTTTAATAAGGTTTAGCTATTTTTCATGCAAGTATAACATTTTAACAATACTAGCTGCAACTCGCAAGCAGAGTTCTTAAAATGATGTTAAGGTTAGTCTTTTACTCCGATATACGCGTCTTACATGCGGACCGTCGTGACCGTTTTTGAACTAAAATGTACTATTTCATTAAAACTACTATATACTGCTAGATGAGGTTGTCACCAAACCACAACAATGCTTAAGATAAAGGTGTGGCAATTTCGACCCGTTCACTTATAAATGGACCATTTTGGTCATATTTTATCAGTAAAGAATAACAAATAAAGGTGGCGGGCCGAGTGGTCACGGGCCAAAAAGGGCAAATTATAATTTGGATCAAACGAGCGTGGGATAAAACGGGTTATTTTTATAAAAACACCGAATTACAACTTCAAACTACTCTAAAACACAACCTGATAAACCTATTGAAACATGACCAAAATCACAGCTACAATAAAGTAGTAGATCAAACATTACCAGTGAAGAGTATCTCTACAAGTTTATGCGAAATGGGAAAATATATTTATTTGAATAACGAATACACATTCACACATGTTTTAAATGGGACTTAAACACAACCTGTGCGAGAAAGTCAGAACGAGATTATAGGTTTTCCAACGCCAAACGAAAAACTAATAAAAGCTGCACCACCTTGAAATGATGATGTGTAATGAGTCCTTCCATAGCAAGGTTATAATCACTTCTATTTTTTTTTTGAACGACAAATTTTATTACAGAACTAGCAAGAAGCTAGAAAAGACATTACAAGGAAATTAAATAAGGGTTTTTCAACCAACACTCCCAAGAAAAGAGGTTGTTACATCTACTACCACAACAAGTATAAGAGCGAGACACGATGTCGTCATAAATAACGGATCTTCTCGGAGCCGATACACCAAAAATGGAAAGGTTACGGAAAGCCCAAATATGCCACCAAGCAATAAAGAAAACACCTTCCAGCATGAGCTTAAGCTTGGATGGCAACCTAATAGAATCAAACCATAAAAACCAATCTTCAAAGGACATAACATCACACCAAGCATATCCACACCTGCAATATCCTTCGAAGGATACTCTTCGCCAAATCACACTGAAAAAAAAAATATGAAGAAAGAGTCCTCAGGTTCCTGAGCCGCAGAATCTACAAAGAGATGACTCCAAAGAAACCCCTCTAAAGATGAGATTATGTCTAGTGGGGAGGCGATTGAAGACGAGCTCGCCTAAGCGAAAAAATTAATCTTGATCGGATGTATTTAATCCATCTTGTGACAGTACTCAAAGTGGGGGAAAACATATCGTCAAGTAGGATACGAATATCATTGACACGAAAACTCACCATCACATTGAAATCACACACATCTATGTTAGAAGAACGGAAACCGTTCAGGCAAAAAAATACAATACCCGACCACTGCTCTCTTTCAATCCATCTCGAACAATGGCGACGAAAGGAGAATCAATGTGAAGGGAGCTGCCATTTATCAGCAAACAGTAGAAGTTTTATCGTATCTACGCAAAAGATTCTTGGGAAGCGAACACTAAAAGACATATCCGAGGCCCAAGCATCCAGCCAAAACCGGGTATTACACCCATTTCCCACTCTCTTTTTACAATGCGAAATGAAGTCAAAGCCTTTGGAACATAAGACCTGGACTTCACGAAGAAAAGAACTCCAGGTTGAGGGGGATCTGACATCGTGGGATTCAAGGGAAGGACCATAGATAGCGTTATACATCCTGTGACCAATTAAGAGCTATAATGAATAAATATTCGGTTATGTGTGGTTTTTGTTCGTGTTATGAAAAAGTGTTTGGGTATCGAAAACAAACCTCGATTGCGCGGCCATGTGTGTTGGAGTTCTTCGGGGAGAATGCTTTAAGGACGCCGCGTGCAATGAACGGATGAGGGTGATGTATACGGTATCCAGATGCAAAATCGCCCAATTGATGGTTATATAGGTTATATTCCTGTGTTGTTAACTGAAAAGGAGAGAGATCTCCACCAATGATGTGATTCCATGATTTGTAATAACTCAACGGATCTTCTTCCTTCTCATTCTTTCCATCATCATACACAAAACTCACCCCACACTCCCTTATTCTGCTATAATTAGTAAGTTGGTCACCATCTTCCCGTTGATAAAACATATGTTTTATAGAAATAGTAAGTTGGTCACCATCTTCCATCTCATTCTCCCCAAACATCCAATGGCTTAAGAATGTTAAACTCTTTCCTCCCACATTCACTTTACAAAGATGATGATGGTATGACCAGGTGAGGTTCTTTGTTATATTACAAATTTTGATATGTGGCAATTTAATAAACTGATGAAATGGATACTCAGAATTCTCATATTGTACTTTAGATCTCCAGTATGGACGTATTAATGTCTGTACATAGGAGAGATTTAATCCTCTGAGCTTATTAGGAGATGATGGGATGGTAAATGAAATTGAAGGTCCCTTTCTTCTCCGTTTAATCCATGTTGGCATCACTTTCCCCCCATAAATTGTGCTGGAAAAAAAATATTCCATGTTCATTATAATTTGCAAAAACACAAGCAAATTTATTAGGATGAAAATTTATCTATGTAATACAATATTCATGTAAACACACATATAGACGAACTGTGGGTTCGAGATACTCTGGTCCTCTTGTAATAATTACGTTCCACACGCCTTTTATTGAGGAACTCTAAGTTACTCACCCAAGATACATAAGATAGTATCATCAACACTGCTATAGGTTGCGAATTTTAATTATTCCTTCTAATTTCAATGGATGAAGCTGGTAAACCTATAAAATTCGTTTTGTTAAATGAGTGGAGGGACATTCTTGATCAAATGAAATTTTCCGTTTGCAAGGACATATGACGGTATTATACGTAAACGCAAATGTGTACGTGGAGGATGTTAATTGAACCAGCATTGCACAGTGGACGCATAAAAAGCAACTGAGCCTAGGAAGGGTTCTCACACTATCAGGCATTTGAAACAAATTGGGATTACCATCTATACATTGCTCTTCAACATGGAGAGGCAACATCAAAGTTGAAGTCATGGGCAAGGATTCATTGGACAAATTATTGTTTGCAAGTGACAACATCATAATGAGCTTCGGAAAATAAACGGCAGCAGGACTTGAAATCTCTTTGTACAGCTCCACATCGCAAGTTCGCCCTTATTACATCTTCTAGTAGTAATGTTTTGACTTCTTTAACTTGGCTAAGTTCTTGGAAGCTCTCGTTAAATCTTTACAGTTTACTGAGATCAATGAAGACAAGTCGTCACAATGGTCAATTGATTCAAGATTTCATCAAACTCGAGCAAATTCTAAATATAAGTTCTAGTGTAAGGGAGTTCACAAAAGCACCGACACCACGGAAGCTGTTTCACTGAAAACTCAGATCAAGACTCTTCAGCGATCCAAGCAATCTTTTTGCTTTCGAGCACGATCCGGTCAACTGTTTAAATGGGTATAAACGTTGGTGGAATTACAGTAAAAACCACATAATAACAACAATAATCGATCATCGAAATTTCTAACCTTTTGTCTCTTCGCATTTCGATTGGTGGCTTACTACAAGCCATATCAAAAGAATTCGCTATTGCTGTAAGACATGTCAAGAGCAACAGTTATCCATTGGCAACTCTGAAGGTCCGCACTTTAAAGGACACCCACAATACGCAACACATAATTCTTCTGGAAAGTTCTCATAAGGCCCATTGATTTGCATTAATCGAGATGTAGTATCACTTAAGACTATCATATTACTAACATGCAACTGTTCGGTTTACTTGATCCTCGAACTTCTCTTTCTCGAGCAATCCGATATCAAGGCTCAGCCCTAGTAGATTTACCTACCCTAATGAAGAAATGACCATATCACAAAAATATTATTTACATGTATATTAAGATGCAAAAATAGTAAACCATCAAGTATTACTAATATCATGCCTTTAACCTTTTTTTGTCTCAAGAACTTTGAATGGATAGTCGTGACACCATAATCGGGCTACGCTTCCATGGTTTATCAGGTGATTCTTGACGTACCTCATCTCTTTCCCATTTCTTGAATCAGTGAATGCATACTCAACACGTTATTGCTATCGATATGGAGAAGGGCATCTGTCAATGAGATGAGTAGATCCCGGTTTTGTGTTTATATTACATGCTTTTAATATTGTTTGCCGTAAAATCTCTATCGTTTCCAACAAAAAAAAAAGCAATGTGCTTAAACAATTCCTTATCATTTTTGGATGGCAAGATTTGACAGCTCATTCTCAAGTCATTATTTCTATGGAAATCGGTTTCTTTCTTAGCCCTTCTATGCAGTATTCCCAATAAGCTACATCTCGTTAATGTATTAACCTGCATAAAACTTTTCAGAGCCAACGGATGCCATTCACAGTAATTCACAATATTATCTGAAACTGCTTTGTATCCTTCTTTGAGATCTTCAGAATTGAATGCCATGAAGACATTAAAAGCTTTAGTGAGTCGCTCCATGTAAACTTTTAAGCTTGTGCTTAGATATGCTGGGGCTGAATTGCGACTGAATAGTGCACATCTCTCCGTCACGATGCGTCTTGAGTTGTTATTATGATTTTTGCTTCCGGATGGAAAACCTTATTTCCCAGTACACCATCCAACTGGTGGAGACTATCAATATCATCAAGAACTATAAACATTTTTTTACGGGCTAGTGCATTTCTCAATTGTAGAGGTGTACACAGAAACATCATGAACGGAATTGAACTTGCTTTCGTAATGTCATGACAAAGCTGTTTTTGTACATAAGCCATCCATTAGATTTCTCCACACATCGCTACTTATATTTCAACAAAGCTGCTTCGGTTGAATTCATGACAATGTAATTATAGACATGATTGGCCAAAGTCTTCCCGATCCCACCCATACCCAATATAGTGAGGATATCAGCAGTATGTTCAGATCGATCTTGGAGCCATGAACTGAGGAAACGAATGGACTTATCTATCCCAATTAGTTGTGGGTCTTGTGGCAGAGTACTCCTTAGGAGTACGCCCAATTGATGATAGATGTTGGTAACAATTTCTTCGATAAAATCCGTCTCTAGCCTGAAATAAATTTTACATATTAGAAGTAGAAAATTCATTCCATGCATCTAATAATCCTAATTTTGATAGTTCAGTTATATGTTATATACTTGTTTTTTGGAAAGGTCAAATTAGCATACCTTCGTTCTTAATTAATCACCGTGAGATATCAAAATTATAGCATATTATCTAGCTAGCTCTACATGTTTCAAGGCTTAATGTACCTAAAATAGTAATCAAAATTTCAAGGCTTATCCACAAAACATATATACTGTTAGAGTGCTGGGTATGGTGGCTTGGGTAGGCAAGCTTGTTGAGGTGGCGTCCGATTTGGCAAGTGAATTGTCAAGGCTTTTCCAAGCCATGACACTCATTTTTTTGATTTTTTTTTGTGATTTTATATATTTTTTTGTTTCTCAAAAAGTGAAAACTGGCATGCCATGTGTTTTTGAAATGTGAGTGAGTTGTGTGCGAGTCTAACGTGGCGCTAGGTGGCAAACAAGCTCAAGACAGTTCGTGCCACCATACGTAGTGCTATTATTGAAACGAGGACATAAACCACTTCGGGGTGGCCTATTGGCAAAAAGGCTCTCTAAAATGTGTGAGGTCTCAAGTTCATTCATGCTAGGTGCAAACAACCATCAAGTGTCCACGCTAACCTTTTGAAAAGGGAGTACTTTACCTGATTTGAGTCTGTGTTAAGGTGGATTTAAACCCCATGGAATAGTCGGCCAAAAGGTAAGAAAAAAATCAAAAACATAATTGGACAGTTATAAATGTAAGAAAAGAAGTGTGAACTAAGGGACAATATATATGATTGAAAAAGAGAGAATTAAAGAGACGAAAGTAGTAAATTACATGTCCTTTGGTTCTTTCCCTTTTAAATTAGCAACATGTGTAAGTGCATTCTTCCATATCTCCATCTTTTGAGCCCATTCATTTTTTTTCTCTGCATTTGTTTCTGCCTCCATCTTCTGTTTATGATCAGCCATCGCATCTCCGAAGCTGTTTTGTTGCTTCCTCACATCGCTAGGATCGACATGATAGAATATGGGGATAACTATTTGGTTAAACTTCCTATGCTGCTCTAGGATTAACACCAGTTCATTAAGGCACCATGTGGAAGAAGCGTAATTCTTTGACAAGACAATTATAGAAGCTCTCGATGCTCTAATGGCACTCTCTGACTCCGGTTTCAAATATAGCCCGGTTTCGATCTCTTTATCGTCTAAAAAGGTTTTGAGATTAGCATCCTCAAGGGCTTTGTGAAGGTGATTGGTGAAACTGTTACGAGTGTCTGCACCTCGAAAACTTAAGAACACATCATATATATGTTCAAAATTACTTGATGAAGATGCTTCTAAAACATCTGTAAGAATCACCATTGTAAGTTATGAGACATTTGTGTGATCAGATGTGTGAAGAAACTATATCATGAGGAAATATGGAATTTGCTTGGAAATTTACATATTTGTTTACGTATATATGAACGGGTCAAAGAAAAGTGACATCAATAATTCATGCCATGCATGTTTACTACTCATAGTATGGGTCGGCATGAAACCTATTCATGTCCTTTTTACTATGGTTGTTAAGATCTCTATCCTGATCTTAGGATCTTACGATTTTACGATACTACAAAGCAAAAACGATCCGGATCCTACATAGAATCTATGCATGCTTATGATCTTATAGATCCCGATCTTGACCATAGGATCTTAAGATCTACTCCGATCCGATCTTACTTTTCTCAAACCAGGAACTAAAAAACTACAAATTTATGGGTTATGTTTCGTAGAATCTTATAAACAACATGTTAATCTTCATAAATATTTGATAATCATAATTTATGACAACATTTCTATGAAACATTCACATAATTTTGTGTTTACGATATATAATAATTTGTAGATTTGTATAATATTACAAAAGCTATTAAGACAATGACATTATAGTAGGATCTTACGATCTCGATCCGACTTAACGATCTCGATCTTGGAAAGACGAAAACGATCATGAGTAAGATCCCGATCTTGAAAACCTTGCTTTTTACCCTTAAAAATAATTTATATGTGGCAAAACGCGCGGTCGGGTAACGGGTCAAACTAGTCTAATTTTTTTTATAAAATTAAATCACTTAGAAACTCTGAAATGATATAATTATGTTATTATATAAAAGATTATAGAGGTATTATATCAGTCGATACTTAAAATCATAATGAAGCTAAAAGTTGGGCCATGAATAATTTATTCATATGTTTATTACATCTAGTAGGTCACTCTTTAAAATGTTTCTTTTTTTAGCTATAAAACAATACTAAATTTTTCTAACAACTTTTATTTTTTATTTATAAAACAAATATAATTTTATACCATCAATACTTTCTCTTTTATATTTATTTTTCAAAACAATACATATACCAATACTAAATTTTATACCAAACTCACCTGCATACCAAACGCACCCTTAATAATATAGGAGGAAAGTCAATACTGTATTAGGTTGTATCACATGTAATTTTACATGTGAAACCATTACGATATTTTAATTTTTTTTTAAATTCAAGTAGTGAAACTAATGTATGAGTAGTAGATGTGCTTTTTAATTTTGAATTAGCTAAAGCTATTGTTGAATCTTGAACTACTTAATTTAATACTAATAGAAAATACCTACTAATGAGATATAGAAAAATCATATATTTGAGTGAGATGTTGCAATTTAGAGGAAATACTAATATTGTGAGGGAAAACAATTAAAGTGAGGTAGTTTCGATGTACTTTTTTTTTGTTAAAATAACTTAATTTTAAAAGGTTTCACATGTAAGAATAAATATATGGAGAGATGGATTTACATGGATGCCGTGTGGGGTACGGGTCACACTCAATTTTGAGTAGCGAAGTGTTTTATTTTTTTAAAAATATCATTTTTTGTTATATGTAACCCCTCTCGATTTTTGTGCAACACTTTTCTGAAAATCCTAAACCGTCCCTGATACAAGACAATCTCATGTTCAGTTTCCTCGTTATATATATACGAGTTTGTAAATTACAGAGGCGTTTGTTACATGACGCGTTTGTTACATGACTATAAAATCAAAGAATAAAAACAACTTCATATAAATTAGTTTGGTAACATGCAATGAAAACAAATGTGGGCCCGTAGTATTTAATTCCATATTGAATGACCATGTTTAGCTCAGATTCATTTAAAAGTAGGCCCGTAAATTACAAACACCAATTTATAGCCACATATACGTTCTTTTAGGTGGGCCTTGTTCAATTATTTAACACTAAAATAAGAATAAACTTTATTAACTTATTTTATTATTTATTAAATAATAATATATAATATATTTTTTTCTTTTCAAATCCAAATCTAAATTTAAATACATCCAAATCCTAATCTTATACCCATGTATAAACCAAACGGCCCTAAGTTTTTCCCTGAAAATTGTAATAAATTGAAAACAATTATACGGGCTATAAACCCAGCAATATAATTGGGCCAGAATGTTTGAGCCAATCAGCCAATAGTGAATAGATCATATCAGCCTAAATCTAAGTTTTATTTAGAACGAGTTGTAAAATGACCCGCGCGTTGCGGCGGGGGCTAAGCAAATGTCGAAAGATATTTAGCTTTGATAATAATATGGGCTAAAAGTAGTCCGGTTAAGGATCCAAATATTTTTTTGACATTTTTTATAAAATCGTGCGTATTTAAAAAAACATTGCAATATTGGTTCGTTTTGTTTTTTTTCTTATTTATATTAAATGAATTTTTTTTTAGAAAATTGTGCGTATTTTAGAAGCGTTGCAATATTGGCCTCGTTTTAATCGCAGTTCAAAACTATTTCTACGGGTATTTTTTTGATATGAACGGGAAAATCGTAAATAGTTAAAAGTTGAGGGCCCGTTTTGTAATTTTTTTTACTTTTGGCATTGTAGCACTGTAGAAGTTGGGCTAAATGTTGGACTAAACTAAAAAAAACTTATTGGGCCGGCCAAAAGTGAGAGCCCAAGTCAACCTTGCGGTCAAACATTTGCTCCATAGTATATAGAGTAATGTGTAATAAGGTTTATAGCTATTTTTCATACCAGTACAATATTTTAATAATACTAGTTGCAAGCAGAGTTCATAAAAGATGTTTGGGACTTCATTGGTAGAGTTTTAGGTGCAACTACAAGTTATAGACACATCACTTCCGCTTTTGCTCTATAACATTTTATAACATAAAACATAAAAAACTGCATCCACAAAACCACGCTTCATAGTTCACACTAAAATCGTTTTTTTTAATAATCAAAACAACACACACACACACAAAACCGTCGTTAGAGCCATAACGTGGTGCCTATAAGGCATAATGCGCCTATAACATGCTACACCTCGCCATCGCATATTTTTTTTAACAAAGTCAGTATTTGCAAGCCTTGAGTCCGGCCTTGTAAAACACCTTAAATCAGCATTTACTCACACTTTCATGTCAAACAAGTGCAATCGAATAATTTTCTTGTAACCTGTATGGAAGTACTTTGTCACCAACGACGGAACCAAAGGGTTCTATAGAGTCCCAAGACCATATGAATTTTTTCGATATAGTGTTGCTTTTTGAAATAACTATCAATTTTTTCTAATTGCATATTAAGTATATCCAGTGCATTGAAGTGTGTTTCGTCCCTGTTTGTCACATTCAATCAATTACAAATGGGGATTGATTGAGACACTCTTATTTTTTTATTATCACACTCATATATACAACTCGGTGAAGCAGTGTATGATAAATGTACAATTGTTTAATGCACAGGTTGGAGTGTACCAATCAAAAGTGAGAGTGTGCAAATCATCTCCTCATTATATATATAGACTTTGGCCTCTTTTGTTATCCATATAGAATATTTGGCTTGATCTCTTTATGTTTGTCTTTGACCCTATTTACTTTAGTATTGCCACATAACCACAATTTTTAAACAAAATAGGTCATATTGTTAAATGTCATAAAATATGGTCAAGATTAAGCTTTTCACTTGTACTAATTATGGAAGGTGTATGTGTCAAGATTTATGTGACTTATTTTTTAGTGGAATTTTATGGGCCAAAATTACTATCTAATGTTTGGACACTTGTACATTGTGTGCAACATGGGCCTTAGTTATATTTAATTGTACATGTATGATATTGTAAAATGAGACATGATAAGTATATTAAAGTTACTTTTGTTGGATTAATATATCATCATTTGAACGACTCGCTTCTTTTTCTTTAATTTTATGTGTGTGAGTATTTTGTGGAATATATTTGTGTATAAATGAAGGTATATGTGAGTAGTAATATTGGTTGTTTTATTACATTTTGTTAGTTTGTTTTATTTGTTAGTGCTGATATTGGTTGAAAAGAAAGTAGATGACGTGACGCTGATTTCACGATCATATTCGCAGTCTTAAATTCTTCGTTGTTACGTTGTATACAGTATGCTTGTATCACCCAAACTTGTAGTTTATGAATTGTGAACCCTAAGAAAGCTTAAGTTAACGCAATACGGAGTATAATAGAAACACATGTAAAAAAAACACTAAAAAGCTTACGTATATCAAATACGAAAATATTGCGAACACAATGCTTCATAGCGATACGTCTAAATCAGTTAATATTGTCGATGATTATTATGTATTGGTGTTAATTAATTGAGAGCTTCTCACACAATATGACGTATTGCTGTACCGCAAACCCTTTGATCAAGTATGGATAATTTTGATGATTAAATGTACGATTGTAATGGTTAGAAGCAAACCCATGAACAAGTAGGATAATTTTGATGATAAAGTGATGTAACTTTGATATGACGATATCTGCCACGTTTGGTTACGGGTTTTTATTCCCTTGAATGTTTTTTTTTTGTTTTTTTTTAATACAGTAACAATTCTTTTGGGATATCTTTTAAACAACCAACTTACATGATACAACAACCACAAATATATGATTTTTTTTCACGTGTGTGTTTACGTGTTCACAAATCCAGCCATAATAAGATATTGTACAAAGTCCAAAACTAGGCCCAAATAATTATATCTTTTTTTATTTAATTAATAATCTAGAAGTATATTTAAAAACATGTGAACCACACAAAATAATGAATGGTTTCTATATTAAGAAATAAGATAGGTTAACATAAACCAAAAACGCATTATTCATCCATCTACTTAATGCTTATTGGCAAGCTAGCAATGAGGAGACCCTCTTCATGCTTGTTATTTTTTCATAAACTTTGTAAGAGTGGTACTAATGACCCCTCGTAAGACGCATCTTTCGTTGAGTTGGCATGCTTTAGA
>BQNB010014677.1:0-25379 GCA_026074375.1 Tanacetum coccineum | reverse complement strand
AGTTACACTGGCCGGTTCCCTTCTATAAAGGAACCGACAGTTTCGGGCTACGGTGCAGATATTAGCCTATAAATACTAAGCCCTTTCTCATGTTTTACTCACCTATTTCCAATTTAAAACTCTCTAATCTACTGATCATTCTTCTATCTTTAGTTCTTGTTTAGTTTTCTTTAGCATTTGTAGGTAATTCTCTTCAAGGAAGAAATTGCCAAACACCTCTTTGAGACGATCAAGTTCCAAGTACCTTGTTTCGTATCTCCATTGCATCATCAAGATCACATTTCGTATTCTTGTACATCATATAGTAGTTGTAGTTGTATTCATCATCTTTGTAAATCAAGTGTAGTGATATTGGTGTGATTTTACCTTGTGAAGAATCTGGTATTTAGCTTTGTACCGTTAAAAGGTGTAAGCAACGTTGTGTGGCTTCTCCACCGGTTGAAAGGAGATTGGTGACTAGTGTTTACTAACTCTCGAGTAGGTGACTCGGAGAGTGGAGTAGGGCAAGAAAGGTGTCCTTGTAGCCGAACCATTATAAATGCTTGTGTCTTGGTTCTATCTCTCTAACTCTTTACTTACTTGCATTTCAAATTTAGATTATTGACCAAACATCAATATTGTCAAACTTCACATAAGGTTTTAACAAAGCAAAATTTTAAACGGTAACACTATTCAACCCCCCTTCTAGTTTTCCACAATTGGTATCAAAAGCGAGGTTACCAATGTTTTTAAAATATAGTGTATTTAAAATCTTTAAAACCATAATGGATTCGGAAAACCACAAAGAAAATCAATCTATGCAACGACCACCTCTCTTTGAGGCAAATTGCTTTATATATTGGAAAAACCGTTTTGAAACTTATGTGAAGTCTAAGGATATTAATCTTTGGCACATTATAGTTTATGGAAATTATAAACCTTCTATTAGAAACAAAGATGGTAAGTATGAAATCATTCCTTATGAAAAATTTAAAGAAAGTCATAAGAAAATGATTTCCAACAAATGATGAAGCAAAAATAGTTTTATACAATGCTTTACCTAAAAAGGAATATGAAAGAATTTTCATGTGTAATACAGCTGAAGATGTTTGGAAATCACTAATAATCACTCATCAAGGTAATAAACAAGTTAAAGATAACAAAATAGACTTGTTTGTCTAAAAATATGAAGAATTTGTTATTTCCGATGATGAAACCATTGATTGTGCTTTTTCTAGATTTAATACTATTATTACATCTTTAAAGCACTTGATGAATCCTTTTCAAGTTGCTATCATGTTAGGAAATTTCTAAGAGCGCTCCTCACCAAGTGGCGTCCGAGAGTGACGACAATAGAAGAATCTAAGGACTTATCAACATTACCTGTAGATGAGCTCATTGGCAATCTAAAAGTCTATGAGGTAGTGCTTGAAAAGGATTCGGAGATCTCCAAAGGCAAGAAAGAAAAATACAAGTCACTTGCACTCAAAGAAAGAAAAGCTTCAAGTGATGAAGAAGTATCTTGCTCAGAAAGTGACGATGAAGAGTATGCCATGGCCGTAAGAGATTTCAAAAAGTTCTTTAGAAGAAGAGGAAAGTTTGTCCGCCAACCCCATGACGAAAAAAAGAACTTCCGGAAGATTAAGGAAGACAAAAAGGAGAAAGAAGATCGTAGGTTCTTCAAGTACGGCGATCCAAATTACTTCATAAGTGATTGTCCCAAACACGCCTACAAGGATCAAAAGGCATTCGTTGTTGGGTGTTGGAGCGATAGTGAAGAAGACTCCAAGAAGGAAGAAATCTGTCTCATGGCACTTGACAACAATGAGGTACTCTCTGACACTCCCTACTATAGTAGCTCATATCTAAAGAATGAATCATTACAAAATGAGTATGATAAACTATGCAAAATTAGTCTTAGGTTAATCAACAAAAATAGACACCTAAAAACTAAGAATGAATTGTTGAAAAATGAAGCTTGTGACCTTAGAAAAAGAGTAGAACAACTAGAAAGAAACAAAGAAACTTATGAATCTTGTGTTAACCTTGAATCTAAAGTTAGCTCACTATTACTAAAACTAGCGAGTTTTGAAAATAGTAGGATCTTTTTGCAAGAAATACTTGAAAAACAAAAAACACAAAAAGATAAGCATGTGATTAGATTCACAGAAGACATAGCTTCTACTAGCAACACTAAAACCAAAACATTGGGTCAAGTAGACAAAACTTTGTCTACTGTAGAACCGGCTTCGCCGTTTCCCTCTGCAAGTGAACTAGCTAGTTAAATCGAACAGAAACGGATCTCTGCAGAGAAATCTGATGTTTCGGAAACTAACGTATTAAAAAGAAATAGTTCTGTAGAAATAACTAGGAAACCTTCATCAAACATTCCTGTAAGGAATGTAAAACAAACGCCAATCCTAAAGTTTAGTCAAGGACTTGGAAAAAGTAAAATCCAAACACCTCCTAAAACACCCCATAGGAGAATCAACACATTATATCCAAAAAGCGATTACCATCAAGTTGGTTGGAATTACTCGACACAACAAGACTATTAGTTTCAACCCCCTAACTTTGGTACACGGGGATCATGTCCTCCATACTCATACATGAACCAAGCAAACGGCATGTATAACACTAACGGACCCATGAGATATTGGGGACCAAATGCTTGAGTTACTTTGTGATTTTAGGTACGTCTAAAAGTAAAGTTAGAACCGGAAGAGTGGATCAAAGATAGCGGATGCTCAAGACGGGGAACAAAGATCTCTTTTCAACCTATAAGACTATAGACGGAGGTAACGTAGTGTTTGGTAGTAACACTAAAAGCAAAATCATCAGAAAAGGTACAATCACTCACAACTCCCTTACTATTCATGATGTTATCCATGTAGAAAATCTTAGCTTTAATTTACTTAGTATAGGACAAATATGTGATAAAAAGTGCAAAGTACTATTTAGTGACATCGGTAGTGAAATACTTAAAGACGACATTACCATAGGAAGAGGGATTAGGAAAAATGGTCTTTAAATAATAAAAATGGGAAACTCACCTAAAGATAGTCTTTGTCTAACCCCAATAGATGATACTTTGACCTTATGGTATCGAAGATTGGGTCACGCCAACATGCGACTTATTCAATCGCTATCATCTAAAGAGCTTGTCAGAAACTTGCCTAAAATAAAATTTGAAAGTCATTTTTATGACGCTTGCAACATTGGAAAATAAGTTCACACAAGCCATAAGGCTAAAAACATGGTTTCAACAACAAAATGTCTAGAACTTCTACATATGGACTTGTTTGGTCCGTTGGCCGTCCAAAGTTACGAAAGAAACTTCTACACCTTGGTAATTGTCGATGACTACTCAAGATATACTTGGACAAGATTTTTAAAACACAAAAATGAAGCTTTTGACCATTTTGAGATTTTGAGTAAAAAGATTCAAGTACAAAAAGTTTGTCCCAATATTTTAATCCGCACAAATCATGGTCGGGAATTTGATAATAAAGTACTATTTTGAGCATTTTGTAATGCTAATCATATCACTCATAACTTTTCGGCTCCACGTACTCCACAATCAAATGGGGTAGTTGAACGTAAAAACTGTACTTTACAAGAAATGAGTAGAACCATGCTTAATGAACAATCAATCCCTCAAAAGTTTTGGTGTAATGTCGTCGACACCTCCACCTATATCTTGAATAGGATCTTAATTTGACATTTCCTTGGAAAAACTCCTTACGAGCTTTTTAAAGGTAAAAAGCCCTCCTTAGAATATTTTAAGGTTTTTAGTAGTAAATGTTTCATTCTTAATACGAAGGAAAATCTCACCAAATTTGACCCTAAATCTACCGAAGGCGTATTTCTTGGTTACTCTCCTAATAGTAAGGCTTATATAATTCTAAGTAAAGAAACCATGAGGATCGAAGAATCCTTAAATGTGAGATTCGACAAAAGTCCACCTCTAAAGTCATCACCCCTTGTAGATGATGATATTATTGAAAGTGAAATCATAGAAAACCAAATAGAAGACATAGAAATCAAGGAAAATGAACCATTAAACAAAGAAATTGATAACATCAAAGAATCTAAAGACGATCCCATAGATTCGGTCATAGGTAAGCTTAACAAAAGAACCTTAAGATCTCATGTCCAAAGTCAAAGTAACTTATTTTGTTTCGTGTCATCCATAGAACCTAAAAATGTCAAATAAGCTATACAAGACAAAAGTTGGACTATGGCTATGCAAGAAGAATTAAACCAATTCAAAACAAATGATGTTTGGAGTCTTGTTCCTCCACCCGATAACCAAACCATAATCGGTACCAAATGGGTCTTTAAAAATAAATTAGATGAAAATGGTGTCGTATCTAGAAACAAAGCTAGACTTATTGCACAAGGATACAACCAACAAGAAGGAATAGATTTTGATGAAACCTATGCTCCTGTAGCAAGACTAGAATCTATAAGAATCCTCCTTGCTTATGCTTGTACACTTGACTTCAAGCTCTTTCAAATAGACGTCAAAAGTGATTTCCTAAACGTTTTTATAAATGAAGAAGTCTATGTTGCTCAACCTCCTGGTTTTATTGATTTTGAAAAACCCAACCATGTCTTTAAACTTAAAAAGGCTCTTTATGGTCTTAAACAAGAACCCAAAGCTTGGTACGATAGAATCAACGAATTTCTCTTTGATCATATGTATACTATAGCCTTGGTAGACAACACTCTATTTACCAAGAAAAGGGATTCACTTATCATCATTGTCTAAATTTACATAGACGACACCATCTCCGGATCAACTTTTCAAGACCTTTGTGATGATTTTTCAAAAATCATGCATGACGAACGAGTTTTGAAAAAAGAGCAGATGGGTAAATATGATTCCATTTCTTCCTCGGATTACAAATCAAACAACCTAGAAGATGGATCTATTTCAAACCAATTCCAAATACACAACAAAGAATGCTTAAGAAATTTGGACAAAAACTTCTCCAAACCAATCAAAACTCCTATGTCATCCGAAACCAAACTCACCAGGAAAGAAGACGGGGAATCCGTTGATGACACAAAGTATCATGGTATGATCGGTGTAGTCTTCTCTACCTAGACGGCAAGTCGCCGTACAACATGATTAGTTTTTTCTATGCGGCTCCGTTTTCTAGAAGTTTTCCTAAAACCTCTCATCTAAAAGCGGTAAAAAGTATTTTTAGATATATAAAGGAACAACTCATTTAGGTTTATGGTATCCCAAAGGAACCTGGTAAGAGAAAACCATTGTTAACACACGCCACCCACCCGCCGACTCTGAGTCATTTGAGCTAGAGACTATGTCGATCGTAAAGGCACAAGTGATGTGTGCACATTCATGGGATGTTGCCTCACATGTGTGTCCCACCAAGAAGCAAACCCGCGGCCCATGCAATTTCCACATCAAAGGCCGAAAAATACGTCTCCCCCTGAGAAAAGCTTGCCAACATACTTTATGGATGAAACAAACCCAAGGTAGATCTATAGACATAAAAATTAGTTGACATAAGTACAATACCCATCCTTTGGATAATAAGGTCCGACGGCCTTATTTAATAAACCCTGTTCTCCATTCTCGTACCAAATATATAGAAATCCGACATCACTTCCTTCGTGACAATGTCCAAAAAGGGAACATCTCAATTGAAAAGGTCTCTTCCAAAGACAACATTGCCGATATCTTAACTAAACCTCTTAAACGGTAACCCTTGTAAGACCTTCTAAGACATAGTCCTTCTCTCGTTCGGGCCTCATGGAACCAAACGTCCTAAATTACACCAAGGAATTATCCTCCTCTCTTTCCTCTCTGAGTCAATAGGCTTCCTATTTCTTACACTTAAAACTTTCGAGAACTTTCATGCATCTTACTATAAGTACTCTACAACTACTATATGTACTTGGATCACGAAAATCATATCTCATAAAAATCTAGAAAGCATTTTTCGCTAAAAAACATTCTCACAAACTAGGACATTTTCCAAACAAAATTACTCTACATTGCTTAATCCAAAAAAAATAAAAACTTTTTCATCATATATCATGACATGTCTCTTGAATGCTAAAGGATTTCACAATTAATGTGTATCTTCCAGGAACATTTAATCGTAGCAACATCAAACAAAGGAGGCTTTGGGTTATCTCACATGTGTATTTTATTTGAGTCGAGATAACTGAACCTCCACATCATCTCACATAGGCACACACTAGAAATTGTTTCCTGCATCATCTAGTGTCACCGGTTCCATTGAAAAACAAAGCCGGTTCCATTTTGCAAATGGAACAAGAAGAACCGGCAACACTGTGCAGCAGTTGTAAACTCTAATTTTAAACTTCAAACACAACTTTTTCCCACAAAATTCACCCTATACCAAATCATAAACCTTAGATTCTTGGTGGTTTCGCGTGGTATTATACATACGCGTATATAGAAGACGGTATTTACGGTTACCTTTAAACGGTGTATCGTTTCATGCTAAAAGGTACATGTTTTCTATCTTGTTAATTATTGTATTCTACACGTGATCATTTATTCCGATGCGTACTCATGATAATTAATATTGTTAATTAGATTATAAAACCCAACAAAGGTTGAATAAAAATTTCCTTTGATCATAAAGTGCATTAAACATTTATTTATTCATACATTTAAGTGATATAATTATCGAAATGAAAATTTACTACTAATTACTTGTTTACGTTTAATTTTACATTGAACGTTTTTATATTTTGTGATTATCAAAACGTAAAGATGTGGAAAATATTAATAATGTTTTTAGGCATTATATTTTATCAACAGAAACCATTTTAAAATGTAAAACGTAAAACTAAAGTTTTGGAGCTGATCCACAGTGATTTATGTGATCTGCATGCTACTCTCTCATTAGGGAATAAGAAATACTTTGTGACATTTATTAATGATGCTTCAAGGTTTTGTTATGTTTATTTATTACATACTAAGGATGAAGAATTAGATAAATTCAAGGTATTCAAAACTGAAGTTGAATTACAACAAGGGTCTCTGATCAAAAGATTCAGGACTAATAGAGGAGGTGAGTACATGGATACTCTGTATTTTCTGTCTGTTGGTATTATCCGTGAAACGATTGCCCCTTATACTCCACAACAAAATGGCATATCTGAAAGGAAAAATAGAGTACTGAAAGAAATGGTTAATTCTATGTTGTCCTACTCAGGACTGAGTCAAGGGTTCTGGGGTGAAGCTATGTTAACAGCTTGCTATTTATTAAATATGGTTCCCAATAAAAGGAACATGATTACCCTTATGAACTCTGGACTAAAAGGAAACCAAACCTGAACTACCTCAAGGTTTTGGGTTGTAGGGCAGTTGTAAGACTCCCTGATCCAAAGCTGAAAACTTTGAGTGAAAAAGGCATTGAATGCATCTTTATTGGATATGCTGAGCATTCTAAGGCTTTTAGGTTCTTTGTTATTGAACCTAATGAATCAGTTTCAATTAACTCTATAATTGAATCAAGAGATGTTATCTTTTATGAGAATAGATTCTCTTCAGTTCCTATACCAAGTCTCAGTATTCCTAAAGGAACTGAATACATTGGTGGTTTAGTGGTCCCTGAAAAGGTCACTGAAGAGGTTGTTCAGCAACCTGAACTTGAGCTTAGAAAAAGCAAAATGAATAAGACTCCAAAGGACTTGGGACCTGAATTTCAATTATACTTAAATGAAGGAACAAAGGATTAGGTCTCTGACCAACACTCCTATTGCTTTAATGTTGAGGATGATCCCAAAATAATTGATGAAGCAATGAAGTCTCAGGATGTTGCTTTCTGGAAAGAAGCAATTAATGATGAGATAGATTCCATCATGGGCAACAACACTTGGGTGTTGGCTGATCTACCTCCATATTGCAAACCTCTTGGTTGCAAATGGATCTTCAAAAGAAAACTGAAGTTAGATGAAACTATTGAAAAATTCAAGGCAAGACTGGTTATTCAGGGCTTTAGACAAAATTCATGGATAGACTATGTTAATACAAATAAACCGGTAAAAATGTTTATTTCTATGTTGACGATCTTGCTATGTTTTGTCAATAACAAACATAAAATCAAATTTTTGTAAACTACCTAAATCACCCATATTATACCAAAACACTTTTACAACTTTCTTTTTTTAGTAACTTAGATTTATAATTCACATTACTTATAAATAAAACTTTAAAAGGTTTTACATCATAATGACATCATCACCCCAGCATATCTTAAGGTAATCTATCAAGATTACATATGATCTTTCAAGATTTTGCAAATCAAAATCCGGATTTGGTTACTGTTGGCCGGTTCTATTGAGTTACACTGGCTGGTTCCCTTCTGCAAAGGAACCGGTAGAACCGGGCTACAGTACAGATATTGGCCTATAAATACCAAGCCATTTATCATGTTTTACTCACCCATTTCCAATTCTAAACTCTCTAATCTACTGATCATTCTTCTCTCTTTAGTTCTTGTTTAGTTTGCTTTAGCATTTGTAGGTAATTCTCTTCAAGGAAGAAATTGCCAAACATCCATTTGAGACGATCAAGTTCCAAGTACCTTGGTTCGTATCTCCATTGCATCATCAAGATCACATTTCTGATTCTTATACATCATATAGTAGTTGTAGTTGTATTCACCATCTTTGTAAATCAAGTGTAGTGATATTGTTGTGATTCTACTTTGTGAAGAATTTGGTATTTAGCTTTGTACCATTAAAAGCTGTAAGCAACGTTGTGTGGCTTCTCCACCGGTTGAAAGGAGATTGGTGACTAGTGTTTGCTAAGTCTCGAGTAGGTGACTCGGGGAGTTGAGTAGGGAAAGGAAGGTGTCCTTGTAGCCGAACCACTATAAACACTTGTGTCTTGGTTCTATCTCTCTAACTCTTTACTTA
Source organism: Tanacetum coccineum (assembly GCA_026074375.1). Taxonomy (NCBI): domain Eukaryota; kingdom Viridiplantae; phylum Streptophyta; class Magnoliopsida; order Asterales; family Asteraceae; genus Tanacetum; species Tanacetum coccineum. Next base: position 16,466 of record BQNB010014677.1, on the reverse strand, counting down.
CTTGCATTTCATTTATAATTAGATTAATAACCAAACATCAATATTGTCAAACTTCACATAAGGTTTTAACAAAGCAAAATTTTAAACGGTAAACTATTCAACCCCCCTATAGTTTTCCACAATTGGTATCAAGATCTAGGTTACCAAAGTTTTTAAAATATATTGTATTTTAAATCTTTAAAATGATAATGGATTCGGAAAATTACAAAGAAGGTCAATCTATGCAACGACCACCTCTCTTTGAGGCAAATTGCTTTATATATTGGAAAAACCGTTTTGAAACTTATGTGAAGTCTAAGGATATTGATCTTTGGCACATTATAGTTTATGGCAATTATAAACCTACCATTAGAAACAAAGATGGTAAGGATGAAATCATTCCTTATGAGAAATTTGAAGAAAGTCATAAGAAAATGATTTCCAAAAATGATGAAGCAAAATGGTTTTATACAATGTTTTACCTAAAAAGGAATATGAAAGAATTTTCATGTGTAATACGGCTAAAGATATTTAGAACTCACTAATAATCACTCATCAAGGTAATAAACAAGTTAAAGATAACAAAATAGACTTGTTTGTCCAAAAATATAAAGAATTTGTTATCTTTGATGATGAAACCATTGATTATGCTTTTGCTAGATTTAATACTATTATTACATCTTTAAAAGCACTTGATGAATCCTTTTCAACTCATAATCATGTTAGGAAATTTCTAAGAGCGCTCCCCACCAAGTGGCGTCCGAAAGTGATGGCAATAGAAGAATCTAAGGACTTATCAACATTACCGCTAGACGAGCTCATTGGCAATCTAAAAGTCTATGAGGTAGTGCTTGAAAAGGATTCGAAGATCTCCAAAGGCAAGAAAGAAAAATACAAGTCACTTGCACTCAAAGCAAGAAAAGCTTCAAGTGATGAAGAAGTATCTTGCTCGGAAAGTGACGATGAAGAGTATGCCATGGCCGTAAGATATTTTAAAAAGTTCTTTAGAAGAAGAAGAAATTTTATCCGCCAACCTCATGACGACAAAAAGAACTTCCGGAAGATTAAGGAAGACAAAAAGGAGAAAGAAGATCATAGGTGCTTCAAGTGCGGTGATCCAAATCACTTCATAAGTGATTGTCCTAAAAACTCCTACAACGATCAAAAGGCATTCGTTGTTGGGTGTTAGAGCGATAGTAAAAAAGACTCCAAGATAGAAGAAATCTGTCTCATGGCACTTGACAACAATGAGGTACTCTCCGACATACCCTACTATAGTAGCTCATCTCTAGATAATGAATCATTACAAAATGAGTATGATAAACTATGCAAAATCAGTCTTAGGTTAATCAACAAAAATAGACACCTCAAAACTAAGAATTAACTGTTGAAAAATGAAGCTTGTGACCTTAGAAAAAGTGTAAACAACTAGAAAGAAACAAAGAAACTTGTGAATCTTGTGTTAACCTTGAATCTAAAGTTAGCTCACTATTACTAAAACTAGCGAGTTTCAAAAATAGTAGCATCTTTTTGTAAGAAATGCTTAAAACACAAAAAGATAACCATGGGATTAGATTCACAGAGTACATAGCTTCTACTAGCAATACTAAACCCAAAACATTAAGTCATGTAGATACAAATTCGTCTAATGTAGAACCGGCTTCGCCAGTTCCCTCTGTAAGTGAACCAGCTAGTTCAATCGAACATAACTAGCTTTCTGTAGAGAAATCTGAAATTTTAGAAACTAACGTATTAAAAAGAAATAGTTTCGTACAAATAACTAGGTAACCTTCATCAAACACTCCTGTAAGGAATGTAAAACAAACGGCAATCCTAAAGCTTAGTCAAGGACTTGGTAAAAGTAAAATCCAAACACCTCCTAAAATACCCCATAGGAGAACCAATACACTATATCCGAAAAGCGATTACCATCAATTTGGTTGGGATTATTCACAACAAGTTTATCAGTTTCAACCCCCTAACTTTGGTCCATGGGGATCATGTCCTCCATACCCATACATGAATTAACCAAACGGCATGTATAACGCTAACGGACCCATGAGATATTGGGGACCAAATGCTTGAGTTACTTTGTGATTTTAGGTTCGTCTAAAAGTAAAGTTATAACCGGTCGAGTGGATCAAAGATAGCTGATGCTCAAGACATATGATGAGTAACAAAGATCTATTTTCAACATATAAGGCTATAGACGGAGGTAACATAGTGTTTGGTAGTAACACTAAAAGCAAGATTATCAGAAAAGGTACAATCACTCACAACACTCTTACTATTCATGATGTTAGTCATGTAGAAAATCTTAGCTTTAATTTACTTAGTATAGGACAAATATGTGATAAAAAATGTAAAGTACTATTTAGTGACACCGGTAGTGAAATTTTTAAAGACGACATTACCATAGGAAGAGGGATTAGGAAAAACGGTCTTTATATAATGAAAATGGGAAACTCACCTAAAGATAGTCTTTGTCTTAGCTCGATAGATGATACTTTGACCTTATGGCATCGAAGATTGGGTCACGCCAATATGCGACTTATTCAATCGCTATCATCCAAAAAGCTTGTTAGAAACTTGCCTAAACTAAAATTTGAAAGTCATTTTTGTGACGCCTGCAACATTGAAAAACAAGTACACACAAGCCATAAGGCTAAAAATATAGTTTCAACAACTAGTGTCTAGAACTTTTACATATGGACTTGTTTGGACCATCGGCCGGCTAAAGTTACGGAGGAAACTTCTACACTTTGGTAATTGTCGATGACTACTCAAGATACACTTGGACAAGATTTTTAAAACACAAAAATGAAGCTTTTGACCACTTTGAAATTTTGAGTAAAAAGATTCAAGTACAAAAAGGTTGTCCCATTATTTCAATTCGCACGGATCATGGTCGGGAATTTGATAATGAAGTACAATTTGGAGCATTTTGTGATGCTAATGGTATCACTCACAACTTTTTGGCTCCTCGTACTCCACAATCGAATGGGGTAGTAGAACGTAAAAACCATACTTTACATGAAATGAGTAGACCATGCTTAATGAACAATTAATCCCTCAAAAGTTTTGGTGTAATGTCGTCGACACCTCCACTTATATCTTAAATAGGATCTTGATTAGACCTTTCCTCAGAAAGACTCCTTACGAGCTTTTCAAAGGTAAAAAACCCTCCTTAAAATATTTTAAGGTTTTCGATAGTAAATGCTTCATTCTTAATACTAAGGACTATCTCACCAAATTTGACCCAAAATCTATCGAAGGCTTATTTCTTGGCTACTCTCCTAATAATACGGCTTCTATAATTCTAAATAAAGAAACCACGAGGATTGAAGAATCTTTAAATGTAAGATTCGATGAAAGTCCACCTCCAAAGTCATCATATCTTGCAGATGATGATATCATTGAAAGTCAAATCATAGAAAACCAAATATAAGACATAGAAATCAAGGAAAATGAACCATTAAACAAAGAAATCGTTAACATCAAAGAATCCAAAGACCATCCCATAGATTCGGTCATAGGTAAGCTTAACAAAAGAACCTTAAGATCTCAAGTCCAAAGTCAAAGTAACTTATTTTGCTTCGTGTCCTCTGTAGAACCCAAAAATATCAAAGAAACCATACAAGACGAAAGTTGGACTATGACTATGAAAAAAGAATTAAACCAATTCAAAACAAACAATGTTTGGAGTCTTGTTCCTCCACCCGATAACAAAACCATAATTGGTACTAAATGGGTCTTTAAAAATAATTAGATGAAAATGGTGCCGTGTCTAGAAACAAAGCCAGACTTGTTGCACAAGGTTACAACCAATAAGAAGGAATAGATTTCGATGAAACCTATGCTCCTATAGCAAGATTAGAATCTATAAGAATCCTCCTTGCTTATGCTTGTGCACTTGACTTGAAGCTCTTTCAAATGGACGTCAAAAGTGCTTTCTTAAACGATTTTATAAACGAAGAAGTCTATGTTTCTCAACCTCCTGGTTTTATCAATTTTGAAAAACCAAACCATGTCTTTAAACTTAAAAAGGCTCTTTGTGGTCTTAAACAAGCACTCAAAGCTTGGTACGATACACTTAAGGCCTTTCTCCTTGATCATATCTACATCGTGGGCTTGGTAGACAACACTCTATTTACCAAAAAAAAGGTTTCATATATCATCATTGTCTAAATTTACGTGGACGACATCATCTTCAGATCAACTTGTCAAGACCTTTGTGATGTTTTTCAAAAATCATGCACGACGAGTTTGAAATAAGCATGATGGGTGAATTAGATTTCTTCGTCGGTTTACAAATCAAACAACTAGAAGATGACATCTTTTTTAACCAATCCATATACATTAAAGAGATGCTTAAGAAATTTTGTCTAGAAGACTCCAAACCAATTAAAACTCCTATGTCATCTGAAACCAAACTCACCAAGGACGAAGACGGGGAATCCGTTGACGACACAAAGTATCGTGGCATGATTGGTAGTCTTCTCTACCTAACAGCTAGTCGGCCGGACATCATGTTTAGTGTTTGTCTATGCATCTGTTTTCAAGAAGTTCCTAAAACCTCTCATCTAGAAGCAGTAAAAAGGATTTTTTGAAATATTAAGGGAACAACTCATTTAGGTTTATGGTATCCCAAAGGAACAGGTGTAGAAACCATTGTTTACGCTAACTCTGATCATGCGGGAGATTATGTCGATCGCAAAAGCACAAGCGGTGTGTGCACATTTATGGGATGTTGCCTCACATCGTGGTTCTCTAAGAATCAAACCGCCCTAGCTATTTCCACCACCGAAGCCAAATACGTCTTCGCCGGAAAAGCTTGCCAACAAGCTTTATGGATGAAACAAGCCCTAATAGACTATAACATAAAATAAGATGACATACCCGTCCTTTGTGATAATAAAGGTGCCATCGATCTTAGTAAAAACCCCGTTCTCCATTCACATACCAAACATATAGAAATCCGACATCACTTCCTTCGTGACAATGTCCAAAAGGGGGAACATCTCAATTGAGATGGTCTCTTCCGAAGACAACATTGCCGATATCTTAACTAAACCTCTCAAACCCTTTAACCTTCTTAGACTAGGTCTCTGCCTCATAGAACCAAACGCCTAAATTACACAAAGGTATGTATCTCCTCTTTTTCTCTCTGAGTCTAGGCTTTTATTTCTTGCACTCAAGACTTTCGAGAATTTTCATGCATCCTACTATAAGTACTCTACATATATATCTACTATATGTACTTGCATCACGAAAATCTTATCCCATAAAAACCTTAAAAGCATTCTTCGCTAAGAACATTCTCATAAACTAGTACATTGACAAAATAAAAATTTCCTGCTTTGCTTAATACAAAAAAAATGTTTTCATCATGCATCATGACATGTCTCTTGAATGCTAAAGGAATGCACAATTAATGTGTATTTTCTGTGTTCATTCAATCCTAACAAAATTAAACCAAGGAGACTTTGGGTTATCTCACATATATATTTTATTTCTTTTGAGTCGAGATAACAACACCTCCACATAGTTTCATATAGGCACACACTAGAAATTATTTTCTGCAACATCTGATGTCGTTGGTTCCATTGAATAACAAAGTCGGTTCCACTCTGCAAATGGAACCGGAAGAACCGGCAACACTGTGCAGCAGTTGTAAACTCGAATTTTAAATTTCAAACATAACGTTTTCCCATAAATTTCACCCTATACCAAATCATAGACCTTAGAAGTTGACATTAGGGATATCTAATGATTAGATTTTTACCAAAATAAGAAGTAATGCATTTAATATTCCAAAATATTACACTATAAATAGATGTATTGCCCCAAACACCCCTTCACCCATCCCTTTCAAGAAATCATCTTAAAGTTTTAATGCCTAAGTCTAACAAAGAGAAGAAACTTGTAACTATCTTTAAACGTACCACTAGGATGAGCGTCCAACCTTATTGCTTTAACAACCCTCGTCCGGCATCTACTCCATACCAAAACCTATCACCTCCAACCGACTATCAAACGGCTCCTCCATAAACTCCAAATGTCTCTCCACCACTTTCCCCAATTGCAACTCTAGGATTCTCACCAAGCAAACTTTTGCTCACCCTAAACTCATCTCCACCCCCGTTGAGCTCACCTCCACCAGCACCAACACAACCTTCCAAACACTCCTCACCTCTAACCATAAACTTGGACCCCGTTAAGCTCATTTTCTCAACCCCTCCTACTTCTCCACATGCATTCTTTGACTCTCTCAAAGATTTAACTCCTAAAACCACAAACCCTCCGCAACCTAGACCCTCCTTCGAATCCATCGAATGTTTGGCAAATCAACCTCCACCTCTTTTGGCCATGGAACCTCCTCTCCCACCATTGCCACCATAACTTCCACCTTTACCACCACTACTTCCGCCTCTAGGGCCTAACAACCCCTTTCCTATGCTCACCCATAAAATGTTTTATGATCATTGTCAATGAACTCAAATCATTGTTGACAACCTTTGTGATGAAATGAGGTTCATCCTCAATCAAATTCTAGATCGTCTCAATGTCCTTGCTCACAACTACTAGACTAAGAGAAATAGGAATCAATAATTGTAATTAATCTTTGTCTTCCCTATATTATGATCTATATATTCAATAATTGTAATTCAATAAAGAATGTCTCATGAAAAATATTGTGTTGATTATTTTGCTGCATAAATCTATTTACTTTTTGTCAAATCTAACCATTTTTGAAAAGACAAACCTTTTTACTTTGTAGCCGGTTCCATCGGCTATGAAAGCCGGTTCCTTCGTAGGAACAGAACCGTCCATGCCGGTTCTACAGAAGTTTTTTTAACAATTGTTTTGCAGGTAATCCTAAAGCAAGGGGGAGTTTATACCATCCAAAACTAACACTTTTGTTTTTATAGCATTTCATGACTTGCTCCTTTAAAAAAAGGGTACTTCTATTAAGGAGAAAGCAATGTATATCATCGATTCATCTCGATCTAACTTTTACCTCTCTTCCTCTTCTAACTAGAATTACACCTTTAATCTTTTTGTTTTGACAAAAAGGGGGAGAAGGGAAGTAAAACGGAACATTAACCTAATAAAACGTTAAGTCCTAATTACATTTAGCTAGTTTACTTCCAATCAATTTTATGTTTTGTCATTAACAAAAATGGAGAGATTGTTAATACAAATAAACCGGTAAAAACATTTATTTTTATTTTGACGATCTTATTATTTTTTGTCAGTAACAAAACATAAAATCACATTTGTGTAAACTACCTAAATCACCTATATTATACCAAAACACTTTTACAACTTTTCTTTTTGAGTAACTTAGATTTATAATTCACATTACTTATAAATAAAACTTTAAAAGGTTTTACATCATAATGACATCATCACCCCAGCATATCTTAAGGTAATCTATCAAGATTACATATGATCTTTTAAGATTTTGCAAATCAAAATCCAGATTTGGTTACTATTGGCCGGTTCTATTGAGTTACACTGGCCGGTTCCCTTCTGTAAAGGAACCTACAGAACCGGGCTATAGTACATATATTGGCCTATAAATACCAAGCCATTTCTCATGTTTTACTCACCCATTTCAAATTCTAAACTCTCTAATATACTGATCATTCTTCTCTCTTTAGTTCTTGTTTAGTTTGCTTTAGCATTTGTAGGTAATTCTCTTCAAGGAAGAAATTGCCCAACACCCCTTTGAGACGATCAAGTTCCAAGTACCTTGTTTTATATCTCCATTTCATGATCAAGATCACATTTCTGATTCTTGTACATCATATAATAGTTGTAGTTGTATTCATCATCTTTGTAAATTAAGTGTAGTGATATTGGTGTGATTCTACCTTGTGAAGAATCCGGTATTTAGCTTTGTACCGTTAAAAGGTGTAAGCAACATTGTGTGGCTTCTCCGTCGGTCTAAATGAGATTGGTGACTAGTGTTTACTAACTCCTACGTAGGTGACTCAGGGAGTGGAGTAGGGCAAGGAAGGTATCCTTGTAGCCAAACCACTATAAACACTTGTGTCTTGGTTTTATCTCTCTAACTCTTTACTTAATTGCATTTCATATATAATTAGATTATTAACCAAACATCAATATTGTCAAACTTCATATATGGTTTTAACAAAGTAAAATTTTAAACGGTAAAACTATTCACCCCCCTTCTAGTTTTCCACAGACTACTTTGATACTTATGCTCCAGTGGCATGTATCAGTACCATAAGATTGTTGATTGCTATGGCATCAATTCACAATCTGATTATTCATCAGACGGATGTGAAGACAGCTTTCTTAAATGGTGAATTGGATGAGGAGGTCTATATGAACCAACCTCAGGGCTTCATCATGCCTGGCAATGAAAACAAGGTGTGTAAACTGATTAAGTCTCTTTATGGACTAAAGCAGGCACCTAAGCAATGGAATCAAAATTTTGATTAAGTGGTTTTGTCTAATGGTTATTTACTTAACCAAGCTGACAAATGTGTATATAGCAAATTTGATGAATCTGGTAAAGGAGTCATCATTTGCCTATATGTTGATGACATGCTGATCTTTGGCACTGACCAAGTTCAAGTTGACCTGACAAAGGAATTTGTAGAAACTAGAAGGGGGGTTGAATAGTTTACCGCCTTTTAAAATTATTTATCGTTTATGTATAAAATCTTAGATTCGAGTTTATGTGATCTCAATATCCACACAAAATGAGCAATTAAGATAAGTAAATAAATAATGAAGACAACACAATATTAATTTACGAGAAAAAAGAAAAAAGTTAGAAATATCAAACAACAACACAAGGATTTATAGTGGTTCGGTTGCGAAGCTCATCTTCGCCCTACTCCACTCCTTAAGTACCCAAATCGAGATTTCTCTTCACTAAGTCAACAAGCTCCCTTTAGGCGGAGAAAACCGTACACAAGTAGCTTACACCAATTTCTGACACTAAGTTAAATGTCGAGTTCTAATCTTAGCTAGAACCAATCCACCACACACTTGTATTTTAAGGCCTAAAATACTAACCACTCTTCACAAGTATTTACTTCCCTAAATACTTACACAATCTACTCGATCCAACTATTACACAAAAATATAGGAGATGAATAATTACAAAATATACAATAATCAAGCTAAACTACAATACTTCGTATCTTGTTAACAAATGCTTATGATTGAATCACTTGGAAACAAATGCTTATGATTGAATGATCAAAGGATTTTAGAAGATGTAGAAAATGTATAAACTGATTTGGGACAGGAAGAAAATGTGTGCAAAAGGTGAAGAAATCTATGGAACAGTCCACTATTTATAGGCAAAACTAGAAGCCAAAATACATGGGCGGCTCTCTTAATTCCTTGCCGGCCCCCTTATAAATCAGGGGGCCGCCCATACCTATTAGGGGGATGCCCCCTGTAGGACGCTCCTATTTTTGTCCTTTCTTGGGGAGGTATTTTCTGGGGCATTTCTATCCGTTTTTAGGAGGAAATTTTGAATTAAATCTTTTCTTTAAAATGAAAAATATTTTGTCTAAACTTTATTAAATTTTTTGTAACATTTTATAAAAATGTTAGGTTTTGAGAAAAATTAAATACCTTTGATCATTAAATAAATTAAGCATTTATTTATTCATACCTTTAGTGATTAATTGTCGAAATGAAAATTTATGACTAATAACTTGTTTACGGTTAATTTTATATTTAACGTTATTACATTTTGTGATTATCAAAACGTTGAGAGGTCGAAAAATATAAATGACGTTTTTAGACATTATTTGTATTAACAATCTCCCCTTTTTTGATAATTACAAAATTTAAACTCATTAAATGTAAAATTATTTTTAAACTAGTTTTTAGTGAGTTTTATTTTATTTCTTCCCCTTTTTGTAGAATCAAAAGGCTTCATCGATGCATAAGTATTAATCTGACGGAACAAACGTTCCCTCTCGATATGTGCTCCCCCTCCTTTGAGGGCACCAAGGAATCGAGCTATGGTCACTTTGTTACAAAACCAAGTTAGAAGAACGAGTACAATCTACATTTCTAACTACTAGTAATTGTCACAAAAAATATTTAAATTAAAATTTCAACCAACAATATATATTTGTGTCACCCATCCATCACAAACAATATAATAACTAATCAACATAACAATGTATGCAACAATCATAATTTAAGCCATAAAGGATAAAGTCCATTCATTAAACATAAATATTGTGTTTAAAACACAATAATACAACATGCATAAAATAAAATCTAAAAATTCCTAACACTTCTTGAAAACCATAGAATTTGCTTGCAAATGGTAGGTGGACTTTTATAAAAAGCACATAATGTGCTTAATTTGTGGGTGGAGAAGTTGTTGGTGTGGAAGGATTCGGTGGTGGTGTGTTTGGTGGGGATGGTTGAGAGAGCAAGTACTCAATGAAGGAAAATATGTAGTAGAGTTCATCTCTCAAGCCAACGATCAAAGTTTGGTTATTGAGGCAACACAAACAAGATGCTCCATGAGCTTCAAGTAGGTTGAATGGAATAGGATGACCAAGGATAGGTGGTGATGGTGTTGATGGTGAGGGAGAGTTGAATTGAAAATCAAGTGGTGTTATTGGTGAAAGAGTAAGGGTGATGTTTAAAGATGCATTATCTTGTGCGGGTAGTGGAGGAGGAACTCTTGGAGGAGGTGAGTTGGGTGAGTTCAAGTAAGCATTTGTTGATGGAGATGTGGAGTAAAGTGGTTATGATGTTGGCGAATTAAGTTTGGAAGCAATGGATGAGGAAAAGGTAGCTTTAGTTGATTGTGTCTTTGATGGTGCATTTGGTGCACTTGGTGATGAAATTTATTGTTATGGTGAAGGGGTTTTGTCATCATCTTGAGTGAGGTCAACGAATAATTTTCTTTGTGGAATTATAGTGATTTTTGGTCTCTTAAAGGTTTTGGAGGTTGAAACTTGAGTGGATGCCATGGAGTTGATAGAGGTGGATGATGAATTTGAAATGAAGATTGGGAGGAATTTTATTTAGGAAAAATGATATGGAAATGGTATGAATTGGTGTTAGTGTAACCTTTTCCAAATAATGTTCGTGTTTTTTGAGTAACAATAGTTAGGTCTAAGTAAAGGAGAGTCAATAAGTAAAAAGAAACAGTAAAACCCATGATCAGAATGGCCGACCCCCTTATCTCTTGGCCAACCCCCTTATCAATCAGGGGGCCACCCTTTATAATTAAGGGGGCCTCCACCTGGGAATTTCCAGGTTGCTCGGATTTTGGTTTCTGCTTGAATTTGTTAGAAAACATGATTTTTGGTGGCCATTTTGCAGCAAGTTCTATGTGTTACATGTGACAATATATATATATATATATATATATATATATATATATATATATATATGTTAAAAGAAACTATTATAGCATGACATATTCATTCAAGAAAAATAAGCATTAGGCAAGCCTTAAGATTAATAATAACATAAATCCTAAATAAGTTCAAGTTTTTCCAAATAATTCGGAATGCAAGCAAATAAATAGTCTAAACATGAAAAATAATGAGGTGTCATTTTATACACTTTTTCAGGGTCATTTAACCCCCTAAATCATGCAAATATGCCCAGATTATGTGCTTAATCATTTGTTTTCATGTTTTTAGCACTTAGATGACTTTTGGAGGAAATACATGTGAGTTGGGCTCATTTGGAGAAGAAATGGACAAGACTATGACTCTACACCAAATCCCTTGAAGAACTTTCAAGATGACGGCGTCAAACTTTCAAGATGACGACGTCAGAGATTTGGCGATGGCGTCAGAACGTAGCCGACTTAAAAGGCTCTAGAAGAATCGACGTGGTGATGGCGTCACGACTATAACCCGAAGCTGTCACATCATTTTTCCTATATATACAAAACCGATTTTAAGGTTTTTAGTGTGTAACTTTTAGGAGACGAACCCTAACTTTTATATTTAAGTTTGACATCTTTTTAGGACGTCTTTAGGGCCTCAAAACTCTATTGTAACAGTCTTTAATCCATGTTTTAATCAAGTAATGTTCATCTATCCTTTTAATATTTCAATATGATTAAGTATTGTTTGATTGAATGTTGTTCTTTACCTTCTTATAACATGCTAGGCTAGATCTATTAGTATTTACTTATGATTGCATGAAACTTAGATTGTAGATCCTTTTAATGTTGCTTCTTGTGATGGATGTGCGCGTTAGGCTTTAGAAAACTAGCCATAAGATATTAAATTAGCATAGACGTCTAGGGAAACGCGAGTGTGTAGAAAAGATACCATCGGTAACAGTCTTCATACTACCTTACCCCTAATATGGTTGATACCTCTTAAGATATTTCAATTGCATGTAATGTACTCTTAGGGGCCTTGTAATAGTCTTCATACTACCTTACTTGTGCGTTGCCTTAACAGAATATTACGTAGACGACGGGTTCGTGTAATTCATTCATGACTTAGGAAATACTTACACAGATCATCACAAGTGTGACAAAGCAACATGATTAGGAGAAGCAATCTGAGGAGTAGTGCATGATTAAGTAAATACGTTCATATATCATATAATTTATCACCAAAGTAGTTTAAATTATCATTTAGTTTAATTAGATAAAACAAACCAAACCTCTCAAACCATGATTTTACCTACTTTCTATAAAATAAAAATACAAAAAGAATCTTCGCTCAACCCCATAAACCTTTTGTTAGATCTTGATCGAACCTTCCCAACCTATTCCCCTAGAGAACGATAACAACCCTCGATTCTTGCCTTACTACACTACAACGGTTAGGTACTCTACCTAGGGGATTGTAAAACTTCATGTGAAGTCTTTACGACCACTGCATCAAGTTTTTGGCGCTGCTGCGTGAGGAATAGTTAGGTTTCGACCATTGTTTAACTTAAGTCTACTCGATTGAATCCTTTAAGTGAGATTTTATTTTCAGTATATTAGCTTTCTCGTAGTCTATCTTTTCTTTGTGTTATCCATTTCGTAATCACTCAAAATGACGCGTAGCACCGTTAAGAAGTTAACGGAACCCCTCGTCGAACTCGAGAGAGAATTTTAGAGGCTTAGGAGAGCCGCCTTGCGCTAGCATCAAAATGAATCTCTAGCCATAGCCGGAAGAAACCTCTTCGATGATGAAGCATCCTCTTCCAATGACACTAGAACTAAGCCAGTGACGCCTCTAAAAACCTTACGGGAACATTCTCTCCCTAACTCAGTCGGTTTTTAAAATCCAATCATCCTCCCCGCCGAACAAATGGGAAGAATCGTCACCTCGCGCGACATCATGCTAATCGAAGGAACATGCACGTTCCAAGGATTAAAAAGCGAAAACCCTCTCCAGCATATCAAGCACTACTTAAGTATCGTGGATGACATACGAGCTGGCGGGGCCACTAGGGACACGTCTAGGCTATGTTTCTTTCACTTCTCCCTCAAACGAAAAGCAAAATAATGGCTTGACAAAACGCCTCTCGCCCAAATCAAAACATGGGATCAACTTGTGGCTTAGTTCCTTGATTACTTCTTCCCAGTAGGTCGTACCTCATTTCTCTGAGATATGATCCTTTGATTCAAACAAGGGACTAACGAACCCATCAAAAGCGTATGGATCCGTTTCTAGGACTTGATTAAACAGGTCCCTCACCATGGAATACAAAAAGGGCTTCTAGTATAGATCTTTCACGATAACATATCTCAGGAAGACCATAGGAAGCTAGACCAGTTCACTCACTTCCGTTTCAGCTCTCTCACCAAAGAAGAAGGTTGGAACTGAATAGAAGAATACGTCTAGTATCAAGACGATCTATGAGATAACCCATCGCCATCTATGAACATTTCTTCAATTATGGAGGTAATACAACCCACATTTGAAGGACGTCTAAAAAGGGCCTGTAAACAAATCTCTTACCTAGAAACACCCACCCGCGAAATAGGGATGAGGAACCCTTACCTAATCTACGATCTCTGCGGGGGAGCCCACGAGGCCGATGAATGCGGCCAAAATAACTCAACTGAACAAGTATGCTTATCTGGGGAAGACATCTATGACGACCCCTCTCTCTTGAGACTCTATCAGAATGACGACATCCCGTCATGGGGAAACATCCAATAGAAAAGAGAAGAAGAAAGTGGTCCTAAGTAAGTCGTCAGAAGTAAGTTTGAGGACGAGCTTGTCAATTTCATGCTCGAAAAGAAGTTCCACACGAAAGGCATATGGGAAATGCTTCACCAGTGATGTGTTTCGAACTGAAAATACTAATTAATTAGACGAAAACACACGGGTCAAAGTATAACCCACATATGTAGTATAATCTTTAGGTAAACTAGGTCGTTCCACGGGATTGGTAATTCTAAGAAAAGTCAGGATGTTTTACGAAAAGGGTATCTTATAAACTGTCACGATCTAAAGATAAAGGTTTAATTCAAGATATTTCAAGATTTAAAATGATATTTATTTGGACTAAGAACAATGATAATCAACAAGCATATAATCAAGCAAGCATGAATTTGAGCATAATAGTATGAATAGATGCGTAATCATTCAAACAATTATCTATTTCATATATTAAAGAATCCTTTTGGCCTTTAATCTTTAATATATAAACATTTTCTTATCCGGTTTGATAAACATTTTATTAGTCAATTCTCATAAGACTAATATCGAATTGCCTTAGACAAACAATGCGAAATGTAAACATATTGGTGGAATCTTTCAACCTATATCCACTAAGTATGATTAATCAAACATAGAACAAGTATCCGGATAATTAGACATCGAATTCATCATTATCACATTCATAAGCAAAACATTAAGGCTTGTTCATATCATTATCTATATTAGCCCAATAAATATAAATGACTACTCCATATTCATAGCAATCAAACACATAACAAGCATCATAGATTCAGAAAACATTATATTCAATAAGGATAACGTGTTTATACCGATTCCACAAGCAAATGGTATGTTTTATTATAAAAACTTTCTTGATCCAAAGACTAGTTTAATCGGAATTATAACTAGTAACACTTCTTCTTCGCCATCTTTTGCCTGAATATCTTCCTTCGGTATGATCATAACCTGGAAACTATGAAGATTCAAAGAATACTTCAACCTTTCTCAAGAACTTCCTTATAACTTTGCTAAGAAAATTCCCTAAGTAGCTTAGAGATGATTTGAGAGATGATTGTGAAGAATGGGATGATTTAGACACTAAATTTTGTGACCCTTTTATAGTTGTAGATGGTGCTTCAGTTGCAGGAATTGGGGGAGTGAAGAGTTGCAAAATCATTGCAATCATTTATGATTTTAGAGTAACTGCAGGAGAAGTGCGCCGCACAAATAAAATTATGCGCCGTACTTGGTCAATTAATTACATTGCATTAACCCGCTTTGAAGTACGTCACACTTCATAGAAGTGCGCCTCACTTTGGCTCTTTTTCATTAACTCTTCTTTTCTAGATCCTTCAATTGACGACCGTTAGCGTATTTAATGGAATATCTTTGCACGTTTAGTCATTTTCGTCATACTTGATACTAAAACAATTATTATATAAACAAACAACCAAATATGCAATATTTCATGCATTGACATATATTTTCCAGATGTTTTCGAGGGATATTTTATATATATTTGGAGCGTTATCAAATCCCTCCATACTTATCTTATGGCTTGCCCTCCAGCAATCAAAGCGAAAGTATTTCGTTTTAATAAAAACAAATTAATGATCACAAGCATAGATAACGCGACAAAGCAACTCACGAATTTTTATAGATAAGATTATTTTCACACACGCTCAATATAGTAAAATAAGTAGTAAACGAAAGTCACTCATACGCGCAGTCATGAAATGTTCAAATTACTATAGGCTTGTACAGGAAACTAAACTTGACCGACATGGCGTACGCACCAAACATAAACATCAACAGAGGTAATTTATTTAGTGATATTATTTTTATATTTGCTTAAAAAGGTTTATAATAAAATCATAATCCATTTTATCCGTAAATGTAACAAACATTCCTTTCACTTCATCACTTTTTTTCATCTTTTTATCTTTTTTTTAGATTCAGACTTATTTGGCCATATTTCACTTTCACTTAGGGGAAACTTGCTTTCTCCCCATACTTAGGATAAGCACACTACTTCAACCGAACTTAGAAGTTTGCAACCTTCGCATTTCATTATAATAGCGATACCAACATTTACGCTCTTCAATCCGTACGTATAAAATTTCAAATAATTTAATTAAAAAGCTTTTTGAACAAAATTATTGTATACTTATATTTATTTTTTTATCACCTCTTAATCAGTAAAATGTTTATAACACGCGAACGTGTTCCTACTTGTGGTCTCGTAAAGATTTCAGGCACAAGTTCTAGAATTAACAAATCACCGACACACTCATATAATTTAAAATCGATACCAATGCTCTAGAAAAG
>BQNB010014676.1:11296-74658 GCA_026074375.1 Tanacetum coccineum | reverse complement strand
ACGGTGAAGGTCCACCTGCAATGGATGAGAGGAAAGTTGAAGGACCAGCAGCAGAATCTGCAAATGGTGAAACCATAGCTGCTGCTGTACCAGCAGAATCCATAGCTGCTGTGGTGGTGACAGTAGAGTCCATAGCTGCTGTAGCACCAAATGCACCACCAGCAGTATCGGAAGCAGCAGAGTCAGCCATAGGAGTAGCTGAACCAGCAGGATTAGAACTACCACCACCAGCAGAATCAGGGTCATCAGCAGGTAGAGTTGTAGCAGCAGGAACACTAGTTGGCTGTGAAGAAACTCGTTCAACCCTTTGTCTCTTAGAAGGAGGCTCAGTAATGGCAGGCTTGGGTCGAAAAAGGTTGTACTGAGCACTCAACAAGCGATCCTTTTCAAGGCGTCTGCAAATATACTCGTACTCTTCAAGCAACTGTTGTGTATTCATAGCCTTGACGTCTTTCATCGTGATGGTACCATTATGAGCTGCACACCATTGATTCTTAACCAAGTTGCGCATCATCTGTGTGACCTCAGATTTCTTCATCGGCTTACCCTTGAGTGCTCGATAACGTAAATCTGCCAAGGCTCGCTTCTTCTTTTCCTTAACAGCATTCATGCGCTCGATAAAATTCTCCTCGTTTACATCAGCTCCCAACAACTCGCGTGCCAATGCAGGATTAGAACCAACTTGCATCATCAAGTTCAACCAGTCTGTTTCTGTCATACGCATCATGAGATCGTCTAATTCCTTTGCGCGCTCTTCAGAAACATTTGGCAAGTCTTCCTGAGTCAAATCCTCAGCCCGTAACCGTTGAACCAACCGTTCACTAGCCTGTTCTTCTTCGAAGCGTTTCCTGGCTTTTGTGTTCCTCTGCAAGAAACTCAGCAGGTATATCCAAATCAGGCATAGGAACCTTTCCCTTATCAGCAACAACAGAAGGACCAGCAGAAAGATTAGCTTGAAACTGCTCAAAGGCTGGAGTGGAAAACTCTGTCCTGGCACGTCGATAAGCAGACCTCTTACGCCTTAGAGGAACCTCCTCCTCTTCTCGTTCCTCCACATCCTCAGAAGGAACAGCAGGTGACCAAGAGCTGCAGATGCCATACGTGATAATCCATCAATGTCAACATCATCCTGAATGTCCACATCCCCTTCAGATGCAGGGACATCACCCACCAACTGTGTTGTCCGCAACTGCTTAACCGTTTTCTCTAGCTTCTTGACTCTAGAAACTAGTGTCAAAATAGCACCCCCCATAATTTTCTTTGTTGTTCCCAGCTCAGTTTCCAAGGAGTCAATACGGCCCATACACCTGTCAAGCTTTTCAGATAAACTAGTTAGTAGAACAGGGTCCTCTGCCCTACCAGCAGCATCGGCTGTTGGTGTAGGAGCATCATCGGGCCGAACAGGTGACTCCACATGGAATCCACCATGAGTGGTGTCATCTTCCATGGAAAAGAGATTATCAAGGTCCTCAGGCTCACGATAGTTGTCAGGCCTAGGTTGGGGACCAAAGATAATGGGTTCCACAAAGTCAGGGTCAACATAACCATGGGGTCTGGGCTGTGGACCAAAAATAATTGATTCAATGACATCAGGGTCCACATCCCCAGCTGGTCTAGGTGCAGGGCCAAACACTAATGGCTCCTCAAAAAAAATAACAATGTCTGAGCTGGCGGGGTAGGTGGAGACTCAGGCTCAGGAGTAGGATCCCTAATGGGAGAATGTACATGAACATAAGGCCATGGTCTCCAGTCAGTAACAGGTGAGACAGGGTTAGGGACAACCCATTCTGTCTCAGGAATGGTAGGTGAAGGAGAGGGTGGTCTCTCTGATATGGAGGCACTCTCCGGTGTTGGTTCCCTAACAGGGGAAACCGGAGGAGAGTGAGGTACAAGGTGTGCCTCAGCTGCCACTACCAGCAGCTTCATTGGCAGCAGCATTATCCTCATTAGCAGCATCATCACCACCAGCAGCATCATTGCCAGCAGCAGCAATGGCAAGCATGGGGGTTGTCAAAGGTATTGGCTGACCCTCCCATTTAAATTTCATATTGGCAAACATTTTCCTAGTAAAGTCAAATGTTGGTCTAGGGGTTCGGTCAGCTGTCTCTAATGCCACAATCATTTGTAAAAACCTTGGGTACATTAAAAATTTATGCTTTTTAGCCTTAAGATTCCCAATCATCCCCTCTAAAATAAATCGAGAGAAATTATATACCCTACCAGTCGACAAACAAATAAGGGCTGTGGCAATGGAACTCGGAAATTGATTCCAACTTCCAGACTTAGGACTCAGACAGTGCATAATGGTGTGCACCAGAAATCTCCATTGTGGAGATAAATGGTTCATAAAGAAAAAGTATAAGTGTCCATCCGGTCGGGAATACCAAATAACCCTCATCCCCTCAGAATATCATTAATGGGCACCACATGTCAAAAATGCATTGGCCTCGTCAAATTGTTAACTGAGTTCCTATGGAGACACAAGTCACGACACCTCATGGCCGTCATTGTGGCGACTATGTCATGAGACCCTAGCAAGAATTTGGGCGATCAAACAGTTATGTTGCCCAAAATTGTTTGACTAATGAGTCAAACACGACCGAAGGGGCATGAGTCAAAGCGTACCTTAACGGAGAGTGGTCCAAATAACTGAGGATATCTGTGAAGTCCTCGCAGCCTCTTTCCCTTCCCAAATATGCGATCTTGTTGTGATCATATTGTACTGAGTGCCGACTAATTGGTGATGGATTAATTTAGGTTGAAGATAGAGTATACAGAGGCCAAATGATTTTGGTGTATGTGTGGGAAGATGAAAAAATTGATTTGCGATAATTAGGGTAAATTTTGGCCAATTTATGAAAGATAACCTTTTTATTTGATTGGTAAAAAATTTTAACCTTGGAAGTTGAATTAATTAGTGAAAGCAACTGGTACGCCACCTGTTCAGAAGTTGGTACGCTACAATCACCATTTAATATAGATTTAAAACGAAAATCTATTTCAACTTCCAATTTTTTTTATGACCGGGTGTAAAGTCAACCATCTAGTAACCACTCTTAAAACCAGCAAAAAACAAGTCAATGCAGTAGATTTTAATATATGAGCAGATAAATATTCATTCAGTTCGATACATTGTTTACCAGCTTGATTGGAGACTACCCGGCAGAAACTAAGTGGACTAGGGCAGAGGACCAACCCCACAGCAATACAAACTGAGCACTAGCCTGAAACTAAGTTGAGACAGCAGAAACAGGTTACTACTAGCAGAAATAAGTCAGCCAGCAGGAACGTGATACGACCATCACAAACCAGTTCAACAGCATAAATAGATGTATTGATAGCATAAACAACTCCAGCAGCATGAATGTATTCAGCCAGTAGAAAGAGTAAACCAACAGCAGAATCATAGTACTACCAGCAGCAACCAGCCTGTCAGCAAGAAGAATGTATAACTAGCAGCAGTATTGACTACCTGCAATCACACAAGAAATAATATCCAACAAAATACCATTTCCACTGCACAAGAAAAGTTTGAATATACAAAGTTATACAACAACAAGCCTCACTTAGGCTTATACTCTCCCCTCAATTCACGAAGAAGGATTTAACATCCCAATATGGACACCAAATTTCAATCTTGGTCCAATCAAATGATTGGTCAGTAAATCAGCACATTTTTCATCAGGTTTGGCTTTGTGAATCGTCAGCACCTGTTATCATTGTTTCTTCTCATTGGCTTCTGTTTAAAAGTGATGCCTAATCTCAATATGCTTAGATCCTTGATGAGAACTGGGTTCTTCACAATGCATTATGGTGCTTGTTGTCTATGAAGGATTTGGTATTCAGGTAGTTGAATCCATAATCAGCCAACTGGTACGATATCCAGGGAGTTCCTGTCCACAGCAGCTTGCTAGCGAAGCAACATACTCGGCTTCTGTTGGTTGAAGTAGTATCCATAATAGTCTGCTTCTTGAACTGCCATGAAATTTAATCTTCTGCCAGGAAATGGATCATCCACTGGGTGGTTTTCCTTTCACCATGTGAACAGCATAATCATTTGTCCCACAAAACCTGTAGGAGTCCAATGATATTTGGAGAATCTTTTAGGGCTTCCACAAGCCTAATTTGGTTGCCCTTTTAGATACTTGAAAATTTTCTTGACTGCATCAGATGAGAAAGTCAGTAGATGTCGTAACTTGGATGTCTGGAAACAAGTACTACGGCAACATTATGTAGGTCTTGAAGCTGTGAGATTACATAAGTGAACCAATCATGGATACGTTTCAATATATGTACATTAACTGGAGATCCGTTTTCTTCTTTCAATTTGGTCTTAGCAGCTTCATGGGTTTGTGGCAGTTTTACAGATTCCATGTCAAACTTTGTAAGCTTGTCTTTAAACTACTATGTCTTGGCTGATAAAAATACCATGAGGCAACTGTTTCTCTTGTAGACCCTAAGAAGAATTTCATTCTCTCCTATAGCACTCTTTTCAAATTTCCTTTCATCAACAACTTCCAAATCTTCACACTAGGACTTTATTGGTTGACCCAAAAAATGATGTCATCTACAATTAAACTGTACCAAAAGTTATTACTGGAAACTTTCTTGATGAAACAGGTGTTTTTGTCAATAGTACCTCTTCTGTAATTGTGTTGTAACAGAAAAGCAGACAATCTTGCATACCAGGCTCTAGGTGCTTGATGAAGTCCATACAAAGCTTTAACCACTCTATACACATGCTTTGGGAAGTAAGGATCTTCAAAGCCTTTAGGTTGAGTGAATACACTTCTTCTTCAATTTCTCCATAGAGAAAGGCAAGGGGGGGGGACACTCTTAACATCCTTCTCATATACAAAACAGCCCATATCAAGAAGCAAAAGCCTAAAAAAAACGTCTAATTGCCTCTATTTCTGGCCACTGGTTCAAATACCTCATCATAATCAATGCCCTCTCTTGTCTGTGTACTGTTGCACCAACCTTGCTTTATCCTTACAACTTTTTCCTCTGGCATCCTCTTGTTCTTCAAAATCCATTTTGTCCTTATTGCATTTTTGCCATCAGTAATAAAGGGACAAAGTGTCCATACTTTCTGGTTGATGATGTTGCAGCTCTTCTTGCATATGCAGCACCCATATCAAGGATCCTCAAGTGCTTTAGCTATACTAGTTGGTTCTAACTGAGAAAGGAAGCAAGCAAACAGACAATGAAGTTGGTCTGTATGATTGGTCCTTTGTTGATCTTGAATATATCCAATGAAAGCACTTTCACCAAACTTAGATTTTTGAGCTTCTGCTTCCTTGTCAGAACTAGAGAGCAACGATCACCTAGATTTTGTGACTGAGGATGAATTTGTATTCACCATTTTTGATATGGAATGGATTCACTCCACAGCAGTGCTAAATTTGTAAGAGTAACACTAAAATCATCATCATAAGAGGAAGATGTGAAGATGCTGCCAGATAAGAGTATACTTGCACACATCAGAAGGGACTGGAAATCGTGTATTGTTTTTCACTTGAGCCCAATGATTGACCAGGAGGAAGTGTAGACTCATCAGCATGTACAGGAATGAAGTTAGTATAAACAGATGTACTGACAGCAGGATTGCCTTCTTACGCCAGTACCATTCATATTACAGCAGGTTGAAGACTTCCGTGCAGGATCACTACCAGCTAGATAGTATACCTGCAGATACCCCACCAGCAAAAATCAATGCCAGCAGGATCCCTATCAGCAGAAACACCTTGGTTTCGAATTTCAGCTTCCGTTGTCCTAGTATTTTATGCTGTTTCTTATGAGAAACAAAATAACCATATCATGCAGCTGCTCCTTGCTGCATATTCTTGTCTTTGAAGCTTAGCAAGCTCTTCTGCATAATCTGCATTGCGTTCCATAACACTAGGACCATTGCTTGATGAAGGACCTGCAAAACTGTTAGAAGGAAATGAAGGAACCACTATCACTTGCTCATCCACTTCTGAATCCGAGTCATGATCTTGTGTACCTGCATTTATGTTAGTTTCTTGTGTACCTGCAGGTTTGTCAGTTTTAAAACAAGTTATATTTAACCTTAATAATCAGTCTAATAGTCAGTCAAAAGTTCAACTCAATGACCAATTCCTGAACATTGGGTTATTTCTAAAAAAATCTCAGATTCATGGTTTCCTCTACCCTCTTGTTAGGTAAATTATAAACCCTATAGGCCTTGCTATTTGGAGCATAACCAACAAGATAACCTTCATCAGCTTTACCTTCAAATTTTCCCAAATAGTCACTTGTATTAAGGATAGTTACTTGACACCCAAAAGGTTTAAGATGACCTATCTGAGGAACCTTCCCAGATATCAATTCATAAGGTGTTTTATTATGGGGATTAGTAATAGACACCCTGTTTAAAACATAGCAAGCCGTGCTAACAGCCTCAGTCCAAAACATGGTAGGTAATTTAGAGTCAGCCAACATGGTTCTAGCAGCCTCTATAAGAGTCCTATTTTTCCTCTCAGCAACCCCATTCTGTTGTGGGGTTCTGGGATTACTATAGTCCCTCTTAATTCCCTTTTCCCCACAGAGTTCTATAAGTTTTGCATTTTTGAACTCTGTCCCATTATCACACCTTATTCCTTTAACCTTTTTATTTAGCTGGTTTTCTATTAAGGCAATAAATTCTTTAAGGACATAAAATGTTTCATCCTTAGTACCCAAAAAGAAAGTCCAAGTAAACCTGCTAAAGTCATCAGTAACCACTAAGGAGTAGTACTTCTGGATGTCTTATCCTTATATTGTTGGACAAAAAGGTCCTTATGCAGCAGTTGCCTGGTTCAGTAATAAGTCTCACAGCAGAAATATGCTTGTAAGAAGCCTTATGTTGCTTTCCTTTGTTGAGGCAACACAGTTGTGTTCATTGAGTGAACACCTGGAAGGAAGGGTAACCCATCAACCAGACCTTCCTTAGCTAACTTGTTGATTGTTTTGAAGTTCACATGAGCCATCCTTCTGTGCCATCTGGTGGATTCATCCAAGGATGCTTTTGCTACTAAACAAGTAACATTTTGTTCTGGTTGTAGTTCTGAGATGCTGAAGGTGTAGAGATCACGTTCCCTAGGAATTCTGAGTACCACCTGACTTTCATCAGGTAATTGGAATTCTTCTATAAGCACCAAACAATCAGTGTCTGTGAAGAGAACTTTGTTCTTTTTATCACAAATTTGTGATACAGAGAACAAGTTAAAGTGCTGCAGCTCTTCAACATAGTAGACATTTTCAAAGTCAAGCTTTGATGTCCTTATGGTGCCTTTTCCTGATATTCTACCATCTCCACCTCCAAATTTGACAATGCCTCCCTTGCCGCGCCTACCACCTGCATCCCATCCTCTCACGCCCCCACTCCCGCCCACTCACGCCCCTTCCCTTGTTTCCCGTCATACTTCTTGAGCAACCACTGTCAACTATACCTATGTCATTATCTGTACTAGGATCACCCTACAAATCATACAACAAAAAACATTAGTACACTTGAGAGACCCAAGCCAGTTCTGACTTGAGCCTGCCTTGTGGATCATTAAGTGTGAAACCATGTAGATTGATGAGATCCACCATTACTCTTGGACCCCCAAAAATGTGGTCTTTTATTCCTCCAAGAGTAACCTGCTGAGGTCTTAACAGCAGTACCCCATTGTCCCTTATTCATATACATAGGGTCATATAATGCAGGCCAATACATATTATTAAGATATACAGATGATGGTCTGAAATATGGTCTAGCAGCAGGATTAAGCCAACCAGCAGAAACTGGTCTACCAGCAGAAACAGGTGCTGGTCTTTTAGACCAACCAGCAGGATTAGATTGAGCAGCGACAAGATGTGCTGCCTATCCAACCCTTCCAGTATGATTTGGTCTACCAGCAGAATTGACTGCTGGTCTGTTTCTACTAGCAGCAGGATCAGATCCACAATTATAAAAGTCACAATCTTTAATCAAATGCAATTTACTACCACAAACAAAACATTTCTTAACACGCACAAATTGTTTTTACACACATTCCTATTGTTCATTCATTTTATTACAAAATTCCTAGAGATTTTACATTCTCCAACCAGAAAAACTTGGACTAGGAACTGCAGGAGTGAATTTGGGTCTTCAACATCAGTACTTCTGCAAAGTCTTGATATCAAACAGCAGGTGGGAAGTCTTTGGTCTGGTCTAGGTAATTATGAGTTGAAGACTTGTCATGTGTATCACAAGAGATAAGTCATTAGATTCTGAAGAGTTTCAGAAGTTTTATTATCAGACATTTGACCATAACTTACCTATGTTTACTTTCAGGTCAGACTTGTATGGTGGCATATATGTTCCAAGAGATGGTGGGTGGAATGCATGCTCCCTTTTTTTTTTTTCCCCCAGGCCCTCTTGACAAACCTTGAGTAAAGAGGTTTAACCTCCTCCTCCACAGGTTCTGGGTACATAGTACTAGGTCTATACAAATCAAACACTTCGTCTTCTCCAAAGTATTCTTTAAATCCTAGACCAATTTTAGTTCTTGTAGACATAGAGCTATTTACCAACTTGTTCAAGTTTTTGGAAGACTCCTTCCACTTTTCAAATCTAGCTAATGTCTCTTCATACTTAACTTCCCATTCTTTCTTTTCTTTTTGTGCCTGATCATGTAATTTTTCAGTATAACTCAGTGTGTTGGTGGTGTTTTCTAGTTATCAGATAAACCTAATTCTTTTCTTCTAATGCAATCTGAGTTTTATGTGTACCAATCTTTTTGTGATTCTAAGGTTTTACAGCATGTCTGATTATGCCTGAACTTTAATGTAACATCATAATACAATCTTTCAAGATTATTTATACATATCTATTAAGATCTTTAATTTTTTGAAATACAACAAAGGGGACAAATTTTGTACCTTAGGAGGAAATCCCCATCAAAGCAAATCTCAGCTAGCTTAGCATCAGAAACACCTAGCACCCCATTATGAGTATAAAGTCCAGCCATCATCATATACCTTTCTCACCTCACCAGTCTTTGTTTTCTGGCATGATCGACGATCACATGGTATCAACTGATGAGCAATGCCTTTTGTTCGTCAGTCTTAAGCTCTCTGTGACCTTTAAGGCAGAATACCTAGCCTTATCATTAATGTCTTCTCATTACACTCCCTAGCAAATGTCCACTGAAGACATTTGTAGCATCTAAAACCTTCCTTCTGTCAACATTTGGCAGGTTGCTAAATATTTATAAGTTCATCTCTTTTCGTCCTGCCTTCTTCTCAATCTGTTAATCCTATGGATAGCATTGTCTTTTGCAACTTTAGTCCCATTCTTCCATCTCCAACTGTTCAACCTGTGTCAAAGTCTTCATAGATCATATCTTGATCTGTTTTATTCTCAGGCAATAAAAGAATGCAAAACACATACCATTATGTTGTCAGAACGACAGATGTCTGATAAATGGATGGAACATACTCTGTTTGATTGAATAAGTAAGCTTTAAGAGCCAGAGCTGGCGCTCTAATTGATATAGTTGAAGAATGTGTGGGAAAGCAGCAATGCTTTCACACCATAACTATGACCAATTCTGATGGCATCAAGTTCAAGTGACTCTTAGTTTGTTATACAGGTCATCAAAGCTCATTGAATCAAGGCCACTCCTTTGTTTTTCAATGCCAGGCTACTTGTGACCAGAAGAAGGAAGTGCTCAGAGAAACTTCAGTGTGATTGTCCATCTTTGTTGGCCTTGCTGCACTTGAATTCAACTGGCTCAGAATCTTCTAAACCTGTCATAACCCTTGTGTAGGCCTTTTTCTTTTGTCACAGAGAATTCTGTAAACTGCTGCTTGAGCATGGTCTTCCTCATCTTCTTTGATTCTTCATTCCCACCAAACTCTAGCTTAAATTCCATCCAAATTTCCCTTTGCATCATTCATTAATGCTTGAAAAATTGGGCATTTGATCTTTAGGTAGAGCCTAAAGCATCAAGGTTTCTCCACTTATTCTCCCTTTGTATAGCAACTATGCTCATCCAAGATGAGACAGGAGGAGGATGAAACAATTGTTATTTCCTTTGCATTCTTTTCCCAACCTTATTGGAATGTTCCCTTGCTGAACATCCTCCAAAGATTCTATGATCAGCTTTCTGTATCCAGTTACTCATCTCATGCCCATATCTCATATTTTTCCTTTCTAGATAAGGAAAATTTGCAATTGTTGGCAGGAGATTGTGGCTGTTTGGAATGTTGTGACTGGACATTGTTAGGGTACTGTTGACCAGTCTGGTTGGTCTGGTTGGTCTAAGTAGGTTGAGTCTGTTGAAAGTGAACAGCAGGTTGTGAGAAGATAGATTGATTTGGTTGATCATGCTGATAGTTAACAGCAGGTTGTGAGAAAGCAGTTTGAGTGAATGTAGGCATTGGTTGTGTGGGTTCAGGTATGAAAGATTCAGGTATCATCTTGAGTGAATGAAGGTGAAGGCAGATGGGATTAGGTTAGGATAAAGTGATGGTGACTTGATTGTATAAGTAGGCATGGGTCTGACATAGTTAAGCTTAAGAAAACAAAGTTTTGTTGTGGTAACAAGTGATTCTTCTTTATCAGAGGCTCTCTCCAGGCTCTGATACCACTTGTTAGGATCTGAAACTAGATAGATCTTCTATCCTTTGTGGTTGTATAGTACTTATGTAATCACAAGTATATACGTGAGAGACTCTAACAATTGTTTAGGCGGAAACTAAACAATGCAGTATAAAGAAGAACAAATATAAATAATGATCCTCTATGGATCTCTTTATTGATAATAAACTGTTTGTGTAATCCGTAATCCGTACAAAACCCTAATGCTAAAGGTTTCTTTTATAGAGAAGAAACCCTAAATTGCTAAACAAGATAACTAAAAACACGTAAGAGATATACATCAATCTCTTCCTAATATATCTCGTTCCTATCTTTATGAGATAACTCTAGAATATAACTATAAATCCTGCATACAATAATCACATCTATAAATAAGATCAGCAGATTCTATATCTGTCAGCAGAAATGAGAACACATGACCAGCAGGAACATAATCAGCAGAAACACTACTTGAACTGCCAGCAGAAACCACTTAATGCCATCAGCAGAAACGAACATCTCTAACAGCAGAAACGACACTTAGTCATTTTCAATAATTCCCAACAATTGCCATGTTGGCAATCCCATAATTTTTTATTAGCTGAGACAAAATCAATGGCTAGTATGGATTTCAAAAGAAGCACAAATGATCTTGGATGGCTGAGATGACTTTGGATATTCACTCACACAACTAGCACAGCTCTGAATCCTCTCACAGAAGAAGCACACTTCAAAGAGGCCAAGACTTCATAATTTAGCTATAAATAGGACCCTTGTAAGCCATTAGAGAGAGACATCTCATTTTTCCTAGTCTTTAGCAGCTTATTTTCAGTCATATTAGCTGAAGTATTGAGGTTTTAAAGTTCTTAAATTCTGTTTTTCAAAATTTTAAGTTCCTTTGCTCTTTAAAATGTTTGATAAGCTCTTTTAAGCTCTCTTTAACTCATTTAAGCTGTTTTTGCTTAAACTCTCTAAGTTTTTCCATAACTTAAAGGGTTTAAGGCAATTTTCACTAAAAATCTCAAAAATTCGATTTTTAAGCTTTTAGAGCATGGTATATAATGGATGGCCATTTGGTTTAGTGCTTATTGGTAAGCTATAGGGTGTTCTGGAACTGTTTTGGAAGCTTAAAGTTCCTTACAAAAGCTTGGACTTTTGTAATTACTCAAAATTTCCATTTTTATGCATTTGTTCAATTCTGCTTAATTAATGCTTGTTGTTAGGTTTTTAATGCTTATATGATCTTAGTCTATCTTGTTAATTATCTGTTTTGCCTTTTTGTTGTTTGTTTTAAGCTTAAAATTAGTTTTTAAAAAGCTAAAAGGGTGTTTGGCATAAGCCTAAAATTGATCAGTTTGAGTTTAAAAATGGGTTGATGTCATTGGTTCAGTTTTGGTAAGTCTAAATAAGTCCTTAGGGCCAAGTTTTATTAGTTTTAAAGATTTAAATTTCAATATTAAGGGTTATGGTTTAGTAAGGTTGAATTTATGATGTTTTTATGTTGATAAGCAGCTTATTTGATTAGCTTTTGGTTAAGTGTTATTTGATGTCCATTTCATGTTCATTTTGAGTCTAAAAATGCAGTGGTAAGAGTTTGTTAAAGTGTGCAATTGTCAATTGTTTTTGGTGCAAATCTGTCATCTCAGGTTCAGTTTCAAAAGGGCTCAAAAGACACTTTTCAAGTCCAAATTTAGCTAGGTTAAAAATAGTTTTAGGATTTGATTTTTGCTGCATAAGTAGTTTATAGTATAAAATTAATCTTTTTTAACTTAGTTTGGGATTTAGAGCTTATTTACTAGCTTAAATTAGGGCTGCAACTAGCCACTTTTTTTCATTTTTTAAATCGGTTGAATAAAAACGAAATTAATGGATGCAGCCTTTTTCAGTTGACTTTTTCATGCCTTGTTTAAGTTTCAAACTCTTTTTGGATTGCTGATTCTTAAAGCTTGTTGGATAAGCTTTCTAGTTATATAGGTCAATAAGCCATAAGGTTCCATTTAGGGGCTCAAAAATAAGCTAGAAAGTGCCCCTAGAGGCTATTTTGCAACAATTTGGGTCAGATTTGCTTATTTGCTTTTTATGCCTTTCTGGCTTATTAGATTTGCTTCTTTTTACTTAGATGTGCTCATTAGGTTAGGATTTAGTCCTTGTAGCTTATTTTAGTTTGGTTTGAGCTTATTTAAGCTAAAAAGCCAAAACAGGTTGCTCATTTTCTTGTTTTCTAGCTACTGTCACTGTTATTGGCTTATTTCTGTTCTTATTCCAAGTTTTTAGAAAAAGTTGTAGTTGAGAAAATTGCTTATTTTCAAGTGCTTAACAAGTTTGTATAAAAAGTTTAAAAAAAAGGGAAGAGGGGAAGTCCAAGGGAGCAGGGCTCGAACGTTGGACCTCAACCCTCTCTCAACCTTTACATCACACACCTTAACCAGCGGCACCAGTAGGGCCATCTGGTTAAGGTTTGCAAAGTTTAATACTTAAGACCTTTTTAGCCCATAAGCTTATCAGCCCCTTTTGGGCTTATTACAGCTTATTGGGATAAGCTGTTGGTTCCATTCTATTTTTCTTAGGCTTAATTTAGTTCAATGCACTTTTCTTTATTTTTTCATAATTTTCTAATTTAGTTTAGTATTTTTTATATTTAATTTTCATTAAAATAGTTTTTAATTCATAATAAAAAAATTAAAAGTTAAAAAAAAAAATATAATTTTTTTAAATTTTCTTTTATCATTTAGGACTTGTAAAAAATAATTTTGCTTGTGTAGGGTTAAAATTTCATAGTTTAGTTTTTAGGGCTCGGGATTCGATTCCCGGCTTCGTTTTTTCGTGTTTTTCATTAATTCCTTTCGTTTTTAGTCTAGCTTTACTTGTTTTTGCTTTTTTATTGTTTATCCCCCCAACCACCCCTCTCATTGAAATAGAAATCCATTCCCAAATCTTGTAAAATTCAAATTTCTCGATCACAAGCTGAACCAAATCTCAATTCACGCTTTGTTGGGACACGACCCGAGGGATTTTTGGAAATTACTTTGGTCAAGAGTAGTTTTCACTAAGTTTCTTGGAATCTTTCTTATTATTATACTATAATTGTATTAGTCCATATATATATAGGTATATTTGGGCCGATCAGAAGACATCACAAACTTTGCTCTAATGGCCTATACATCCCAAGGTTCATCAAGTTTATCAAGTTCAGACTCCGAGGTACATACTTCCTTTAAAGATTGCTTAAAATCATATAAAACTCTTCAAAAACAGTATGATCAACTCTCAGTCGATGAAGTGATCTAGCACTGTCACTTATTCTGTAAAAACTAATCTAGAAATTATAGGTTTCAAATAGGATTAGAATCATTAGAAGCTAGGATAGTTGTTTATGAAAAAAATGAAGCTGTTTATGAAGAAGATATTGCATTTTTAAAGTATGATGTCAAGGTGACAGATATTTATATCCAAAAAACCTTAAAAAAATTAGTTAGAAGAAGCTTTTA
Source organism: Tanacetum coccineum (assembly GCA_026074375.1). Taxonomy (NCBI): domain Eukaryota; kingdom Viridiplantae; phylum Streptophyta; class Magnoliopsida; order Asterales; family Asteraceae; genus Tanacetum; species Tanacetum coccineum. The sequence continues at coordinate 60,555 of BQNB010014676.1, read as the reverse complement.
AAAAGAGAAAGCTGATTTGAATACTTAAAACTAAAAAAAATTTAAAGAATCATCAAAGAATCTAACTAAACTGATTAATAGTCAAATAAGTGCTAAAGAAAAAACTGGTCTTGGTTATGATAGTCAAATGAATGAGAGTGAAGTGGTTCATAGTGTGTTTAACAGTAGAGAAAGTGGTGTGGATGATAGTCCAGTAAATGATAGATTCAAAAAATAGGGGATTGTGTTTCATGGTAGTTCCCCTCCCTACACTAGGAACTACTGCCCTCAAGACATGACTTATCCTGTGCTTGGATTAGTATGATTTTGTGTCATAAGATAAAGTGAGTGAAACTGAAACTGGTATTTTCTAAGACCAGTTTAGGATATTATAAAAAATCTAAAATTTAGACTCAGTGCCTCCTTCATTGGTAGAATGGGATACTAATAGTAAAAATGATAGTGTCGGTTAGACCTAAATTGATCAGAAAAACCAAAGAAAAAATTTACTAAAATCTAATTTTGTCAAATCTAGTGAGACTGTGAAATCTGTTAATAAGGAAAACACAATAGGCAAGTAGGAATCCTAGAAAAAAGTCGAAGTCCTAGGGGATAATAGAGAAACAGGAATGGGTATTAGGTCTAGAAATAGAATTGGTTTTTGTCTATAAGGAAATCTTGTTTTGTTTGTGGGGTTGTCTCAAACCATTTAATCAATGACTGTGATTTTCAATGAAATAAATAGGTAGAATAACCATGTGCTTGAATAATAAGGGTAGGGTCACTCTGCGTAAAGAGTAATTAGACTAGTATGGAAACATTTGCTTAGAGGGTAAACCACCGAAATAAATTTAACTCACCCAATCTAAAAGGAATTTCTGTTCGACAGCAAGTTTGCAGCAAGTGAGGACAATTTCGGTTAATGACTTGCTAAGTCAAATCTCCTCCAAGAGCAGCAGCATCAATTAGTACTGCCAGGCCTGTTAATACTGCTACCCCTAAACCAAAAGTGAATGATGCATCACCCATAACATATTCTTATTTTAAAGCACATTCACCAGTAAGAAGGGCTATTAACTAAAAATCAGCAGCTAAAAACAATAATTTTAATGAAAAAGTTAATACTACTAGGATTAACAATGTAACTACTGCTGGGCCAAAAGTAGCAGTTAGTGCTGCTAAGGGAAATGGGGAAAATGCTATTAAGTCGTCAGCATGCTGGATTCGGAGACCAATAGGAAATGTTATTGACCATACATCCAAAGACAGTGGATCATACATGCTTAAAAGATTTGACTATGTTGATCTACAAGGCAGACTCAAGTCAGTAATGGCTTAGGTCCCCAAGAGAAACTAATTCTCTTATTTTGAGTGCAGGGTAATCCACAATATACTTTATAGGATCAAGGGATTTTTGACAGTGGATGCTCTAGGCATATGACTGGAAATAAGTCCTTCCTTATAGATTATCAAGAAATTAATGGTGGATTTGTTGCATTTGGAGGAAGTCCTAAAGGAGGTAAAATTACTAGAAAAAGGTAAAATTTGGACTGGTAAATTAGACTTTAAAGATGTATACTTTGTAAAGGAACTTAAGTTTAACCTTTTCTATGTTTCACAAATGTGTGATAAGAAAAACAGTGTTCTTTTCACTAAGACTGAATGTCTTGTTCTATCTCCTGACTTTAAGCTACTTGATGAAAGTCAAGTCTTGCTTAAAGTTCCCAGACATGACAACATGTACAGTTTTAATCTAAAGAATGTTGTTCCTTCAGGAGGTTTGACTTGTTTATTTACAAAGGCTACAATAAATGAGTAATTTATGGCATAGGAGGCTAGGTCATATAAACTTTAAAACTATGAACAAGCTTATGAGGGGAAACCTTATAAGAGGATTGCCTTTAAAGATTTTTTAAAATAACCATACTTGTGTTGCTTGTCAGAAGGGAGAGGAACACAAAGCCTCTTATAAGACCAAGCTTGTGTTCTCTATCAACCAACCCTTACAAATGTTGCATATGGACTTATTTTGGTCAACATCTGTAAGAAGTATCAATCATAAGAAAATTTAAAGAATCATCAAAGAATCTACTAAACTGCTTAATAGTCAAATTAAGTGCTAAAGAAAAATTGGTCCTTGGTTATGATAGTCAAATAAATAAGAGTGGTGGAAGTGGTTCATAGTGTGTTTAACAGTAGAGAAAGTGATGTGGATGATAGTCTAGTAAATGATAGATTCAAAACAGGTGAAGGGTTTCATGTAGTTCCCCCTCCCTACACTAGGAACTACATGCCCTCAAGACCTGACTTATCCTTTGCTGGATTAGATGATTATGTCTATAAGACTAAAGTGAGTGAAACTGAAACTAGTATATCTAAGACCAGTAAGGATATTATAGAAAATCCTAAAACTGTTAAACCTAGTGCTCCTATCATTGAAGAATGGGACACTAATAGTAAAAATGATTGTGTGTTTAGACCTTCAGCTGTTCAAACAAAACCAAAGTTTACTAAAATCAATTTTGTCAAATCTGGTGAGAATGTGAAATTTGTTAATAAGGAAAACACACATAGGCAAGTAGAGTATCCTAGGAAAAGTCAAATTCCTAGGGATAATAGAAGAGACTGGAATGGGATTAGGACTTAGAAACTAGGAAATGGTTTTGAGTCTATAAAGAAAGCTTGTTTTGTATGTGGGAGTCTCAACCATTTAATCAAAGACTGTGATTTTCATGAAAATAAAATGGTAGAAAAACCAGTGTTGAATAATAAGGGAAGGGTCACTGGTCAAAGAGAAATTAGACCAGTATGGAACAATGCTTAGAGGGTAAACCACCAAAATAAATTAACTCACCCACATCCTAAAAGGAATTTTGTTCCAACAGCAGTTGCAGCAAAATGAGGACAATTGTCAGTTAATGCTGCTAAGCAAAGCTCTCCAAGATCAGTAGCATCAATTAGTACTGCCAGGCCTGTTAATACTGCTACCCCTAAACCAAAAGTGAATGATGCATCACCCATAACATATTCTTATTTTAAAGCACATTCACCAGTAAGAAGGGCTATTAACTAAAAATCAGCAGCTAAAAACAATAATTTTAATGAAAAAGTTAATACTACTAGGATTAACAATGTAACTACTGCTGGGCCAAAAGTAGCAGTTAGTGCTGCTAAGGGAAATGGGGAAAATGCTATTAAGTCGTCAGCATGCTGGATTCGGAGACCAATAGGAAATGTTATTGACCATACCTCCAAAGACAGTGGATCATACATGCTTAAAAGATTTGACTATGTTGATCTACAAGGCAGACTCCAAGTAGAATGGGATTAGGTCCCCCAAGAGAAACTATTTCTTATTTTGAGGTGCAGGTAAATCCCACTATATACTTTACAGGAATCAGGATTTTTGATCAGTGGTATGCTCTAGGCATTTGACTGGAATAAGTCACTTTCCTTACAGATTATTCAAGAAATTAATGGGTGGATTTGTTGCATTTGAGGAAGTCCTAAAGGATGGTAAAATTACTAAGAAAGGTAAAAATTTGATGTAAATTTGACTTTGAAGATGTATACTGTTGTAAAGGAACTTAAGTTGAACCTTTCTATGTTTACATGTGTGGACAAGAAAAACAGTGTTCTTTCTACTAAGACTGACATGTCTGTTTTATCTCCTGACTTAGCTTACTTAATGAAAGTCAGTCTTGCTTAAAGTTCCAGACATTCAACATGTACAGTTTTAATCTAAAGAATGTTGTTCCTTCAGGAGGTTTGACTTGTTTATTTATAAAGGCTACAATAAATGAGTCTAATTTATGGCATAGGAGGCTAGGTCATATAAACTTTAAAACTATGAACAAGCTTATGAGGGGAAACCTTATAAGAGGATTGCCTTTAAAGATTTTTTAAAATGACCATACTTGTGTTGCTTGTCAGAAGGGAGAGCAACACAAAGCCTCTTATAAGACCAAGCTTGTGATCTCTATCAGCCAACCCTTACAAATGTTGTATATGGACTTATTTTGGTCAACATCTGTAAGAAGTATCAATCATAAGACATATTGCCTTGTTGTCATTGATGACTTTAGTAGGTTTAGTTGGGTTTTCTTTTTGGTCACTAAGGATAAGACTAGTGGGATCCTTAAAACTTTTATAACTGGCATTAAAAACCAAATAAATCATAAGGTTAAAATCATCAGATGTGATAATGGAACTGAATTTAAAAATAACGACATGAATTAGTTTTGTAGGATGAAAGGGATTAAGAAGGAATTCAGTGTTTCCTGAACTCCACAACAAAATGGAGTTGCTGAAAGAAAGAAAAGGACACTAATAGAGGCAACTAGGACTTGTAGGGTGATTCATTTACATACTATATTTGTAGGTCTGAAGCAGTTAATACTGCTTGCTATGTTTAGAATAGGGTTTTAGTGACTAAGTCTCACAAAAAGACACCTTATGAACTATTACATGGTAAACCACCTAGTATAAGTTTTATGAGACCTTTTGGGTGTCTTGTGACCATTCTTAATACCTTAGATCCCCTAGGAAAATTTGATGGGAAGGCTGATGAAGGGTTCTTGGTTGGATACTCTATAAATAGCAAGGCTTTTAGGGTATTTAACACTCAAACTAGGAAAGTAGAGGAAAACCCACACATAAACTTTCTTGAAAACAAACCCAATGTTGCAGGGAGTGGACCAGATTGGCTCTTTGATATTGATTTACTAAGAAACTCTATGAATTATGAGCCAGTTACTACATGGAATCAAACTAATAAGAATGCAGGTATCAAGGATAAAACTCAACAATATATTCGGCTATCATTACTTTATGATAGTCACGAGCTAAAGGATGGCATTTGCTGATGATGCATGGTAAAAAGGACTAATGAAAAACCAAGCAAAATAAAGGTGAAAGAAATGGTCAAGAGAAGGAAGGAGGAGCTTCAAATAAAGAAAGTGGCCAGAATGTGCAAGATTTTAGAGTTGAATTGGATAATTTTCTTGTTCTACAGAAGGAAGGTTATGCTACTAGCACTAACAACGTTTCTACTGTTAGTCCATCTATTAGTGCTGTTGGGCAAAGTTTTGATAATGCTGATGATCTTCTAACAAATCCTCTTATGCCTAATTTGGAGGATACTACTGATCTTCTAAATACTAGTATCTTTAGTGGTGCATATGATGATGAAGATGAGGGTGCAGAGGCTGACCTTAACAACTTGGAAACAACCATGAATGTCAGTCCTATTCCCACAACCAGAATTCACAAGGATCATTAGAAACATACATTCAGCTACTCAAACAAGGAGGATAACCAAGATTTCTAAAGAACATGCTATGGTCAGTTACATTAACAAGCAAAGAAGAACCAACCACAAAGATTATCAAAACTGCTTATTTGCCTATTTTCTCTCTCAAAAAGAACCCAATAAGGTGATTTAAGCTTTGGATGATCCAAGCTGAATAGAAGCAATGCAGGAGGAGTTGCTATAGTTCAAATTGCAGAAGGTTTGGACATTAGTTGATCTTACTCTAATGGCAGAGGGCATTAGAAACCACAGGGTTCTTAGTAATACGGGAAAGATAAGAGAGGAATTGTAGTTAGAAACAAGGCAAGACCGGTGGCACAAGGTTACACCCAAGAAGAAGGAATTGATTATGATAAGGTTTTTTCTCCTGTTGCTAGGATAGAAGCAATCAGGTTATTTTTTGCCTATGCATTATTTATGGGGTTTATTGTATATCAGATGGATGTGAAGAGTGCCTTTTTATATGGTACTATTAAAGAGGAGTTGTATGTATGCCAACCTCCTAGTTTTGAAGATCCATAGTTCCTTGATAAAGTTTATAAGCTATAAAAGCTTTATATGGTCTATATCAAGCTCTTAAAGCCTAGTATGAGACCTTGTCTACCTACATATTAGAAAATAGATTTAGGAGAGGCACTATAGATAAGACCCTATTCATTAAGAAGGACAAAGGTAATATCCGGTTAGTATAGGTGTATGTTGATGACATCATCTTTGGGTCTACTAAGAAGTCTTTATGTGATGAGTTTGAGCAGATGATGCACAAGAGATTTCAGATGAGTTCTATGAGGGAGCTCACTTTCTTCTTAGGGTTACAAGTAAAGTAGAAAGATGATGGAATCTTCATCAGCCAAGACAAGTATGTGGCTGATATATTGAAGAAGTTTGATTTTGCCACTGTGAAGAGAGAAGACTCTAATTGAGGACTAACAGCATTGCTAAGATTGAAGAAGCTGCGGAATTGGATGTTTATTTATACAGGACAAATGATTAGATCTATTGATGTATTGACAACTTCTAGGCCTGCAAAAATGTTTGTTTGTTTGTCTTGGTGCAAGGTTCCAGTTACTCTAAGACTCACATCTTTATTGCGTGAAGAGGATCTTTAGATACTTGAAAGGTCAATCAAAATTGGGCCTTTGGGCATCTAGAATTTCACCATTTGACTTGGAAGTATTTTCTAACAGTGATTATGCTGGAGCTAGCCTTGATAGGAAATCCATAACAGGAGGTTGTTAATTTCTTGGCACAAGGTTGATTTCATGGCAATGTAAAAAGCAAACTATAATTGCCAACTCCATTACTAAAGCAGAGTATGTTGTTGCTGCTAATTGCTGTAGACAGATGTTGTGGATTAAAAATCAAATGCTTGATTATGGGTTTAACTTCATGAACACTAATATTTACATTAATAATGGAGAACAAGAAATAACTGCTACAGTTGATGGCAATGAATTCACTATTACTAAAGCATCTATTAGGAGATATCTCTAATTAGCATATGTGGAAGGTATTAGTGTTTTGCCAAATACTAAAATATTTGATCAACTCTCACTGATGGGATATATTTTAACTGATGATAAACTGACATTTCAAAAGGCCAAATTTTCCCCTTAGTGGAGATTTTTTATCCATACCATTCTACACTGTCTTAGTCCTAAGAAAATGCTTGGTAACAAACTAGTAGCAATTATAGCACTACTATTATTGTTTAGCATCAACAGGACTTTTAACTTTTCTAAATTAATCTTTGATGGTATGGTGAAAAACTTGGATAGTAAATATAAGTTTTTAATGTATCCAAGATTTATACAAATCTTTTTGAACAAGAACAAAAGATTTCTTAATCCTCACAGCAGGACATATATTGCTCCTACTTTAACTACAAAACTTTTTAGCAATATGAAAAGAGGATTTTTAGGGAACCACACAACCTTTGTTTCAAGTTTGCTGGTATTCAGCAGCAGAGGTGAAGAGTTCGAAATTCCTCTAAACCCCAACCACACCTTTTAATGCTCAAACATACAAATAAAGAACCAATCCTACAGGTGTATCATCATCACACCAAAGACTCAAACACTAGGCAATACAAGCTTAGAAAAGAGGTCACTGAGTTACCTCAGACTAGTGAGCCTATATCCAATGTACCAGATTAGGCTGTCTATGAGGAGTGGGATGACAGAGTGGGAAGGGCTCCCACTACTGCTGCTAGCTTAGATACAGGACAGGCTAGTGGTAACATCACTAAGACCCAACCCACTATAATACCTAATGTGCCTCTTTCTTAGGAAATTAGTACAGGTGGTAGTCCTAGGTGCCAAGAAGCCATAGGGGGTTCCATTGCTCATACTAGGTCTGAGAAGGTACTTATACAGTCCTATGATTCACCTCTCCTAAGAGTTAACACACTTGGAAGTGATAAGGGCGGTATGACACTACATGAATTGACAGTTCTATGTACACAATTGTCAAACAAAGTGGAAAGCTTAGAGACAGAATTGAAGCAAACAAAACAAACCTATGATTTTGCTTTTACTTAACTTATCAAAAAGGTAAAGCAGTTAGAGCAAACTGTTAAAAAAAGCCAAGCTAGAAGGAGAGCCAAAATTATTGTTTCAGATGATGAAGAGGATTTAGAAGATTCTTCTAAACAGGGGAAGAAGATAGATGAAATTAATCAAGATTCTGATATTACATTGGTACAACATGATGCAAAGATTCAGGGGTGGCATAGATAAGAAATGGAGTTTGAAACTGAAGTTTATACTGCTGAAGATGTTAGTACTGCTGGTGCAGCAATTACTACTACTGGTGCTTCTATTAGTACTGCCAGTCCTCCAAGAGTTTCTACTGCTGAAGACATTATTACTGCTGAGACACTAGTGTATATTAGGAGGAGTGCAACCAAAGACTAAGGTAAGGCTAAAATGGATTAATCTGAGCCAGAGCAAACTAAGACAAAGTTACAGGAAAGACAAGAAAGAGCTGGTTATTAAGCAGCTGTAAGATTGCAAGAACAACTTAATGAAGAAGAATGGAAGAGGATTGTCAGGGTTCATAAAGAAGATAGCTCTTTTAAAATTGAAGAATAGGAAGACATAAAAGTTACAATTGAAGCTGATGAAGAGCTAGCATAAAGGATACAAGTAGAAGAAGAGAAAAAATACTCTAAAGCTGAAAAAAAAGCAAGAGTGCTACAGGTACTTTATCAACCAAAGAAAAAGATATTTTGCCCAACAAAGAGCTAAAGAAAGGAGGAACAAGCCACTCACACAAACTCAATAGAGAACTTATATGTCTAACTATATCAAGCATATGGGAAGTCACACTTTGTAACAATTAAAGAGATTTTCCTTTGATAAGCTCAAGAATTAGTTTGAAACAACAATGAGGAGAGTAGGTGCTTTTGTACCCATGGAGACTGAAATTAGAAGAGAAGTTCATGAGTTAGCAGCTGGAAGTTCAAAGAGGGATGCATAATAAGAACTTGATCAAGGGAGTTCTAAGAGGCAAAAGACTAGTGAAAACTCAGAACCAACTGAAGAATCAAAAGAGAAAGAAGATGATGAACTATCACAAGAAGAACTATAGAAATTGATGATCATAGTTCCAGAAGAAGGGATGAATGTTGAAGCTCTGCAAATCAAATATCTAATCATTAACTAGGAGGTTTACACTGAAGATTCAAGAATGTACTAGAAAATCATTGGGGTAGGTAATCATATAGAGGTATATCAGATTTTTTAAGATATGCTAAAGTCTTTTGACAGAGATGATTTAGTCAAACTATGGAGTCTGGTTTAAGAAAGGTTCAACTCAACAGATCTTACAGAAGATAAAGAAATTAAGCTTTGGGTAGAGTTGAAGAGATTGTTTGAACCTGATGTTGATGATGAGTTATGGAAGTCTCAGAAACACATTCATGATATAACATGGAGACTGATTTGAATACATGTGACAGTTGTTCTTGTATCTACAAAGATGGAATTGACATCTGACATCTACATACTAGTAGAGAAGGAGTATCCTTTGTCAAGAGGTGTTCTTATACAGATGTTGGAAGCAAAGCTCTTGGTGGAACAAAATAATGAGATGTCCAGAGAACTTCTTAGGAAGATATTCATGATGGCTGAAAGACCAAGAAGGTAAAGTGTTTGGGAAGAATCCTCTTAAGGTTTATTTAAGAATGGACTTATAGATATGAATGGCAATCACAAGTTTAGGGTGGGTATAAGAGTTTCTACTGCTGGTTGAAGAAACTACTGCTGGTGAAGATTAGAGAAAACAATCTAAGTCATTAGTACTGTTAGTATAATAGTTAGTGCTGCCAGTACAAAGTGTTAGTACTGTCAGTTTATTAGTACTGTTAGTTATGTAGTTAGTACTGTTAGTTATAATAGTTAGTACTGCTAATGTGATATGCATGAGATATATTAGGAATAGATATGCATTATCAGTAGACGCGTTTTGTAAGCACATTAGGGTTTCTTGGTGTATAAAAGAAACCCTATGGCATAGATCTAGACATCATCATTTCTCATAGTTAGTATTCATAGTTTCAAGGTTATTCTGTAACTTTGATTGTGTTTAATATATTGAAAGTTTAGCAAGATCTTGTTTTATTGTTTCATTGTTCTTCTTAGTATTACAAACTAGTTTCTGCATAGTTTGTAGTATTCACAATCTTAGTTTCTATTATAGTTGTCTTGGATCTATCCAACACAACTAAGCTTTAACAAGCTAAGTAAGATCTGTTCAGAAGGGATCAACAAATAACATAATAATAACCTCCAAAAAGGAATATTATTCACAAATAACCATAAATTACCATAATTCTCAACAAAATCACCACCGTCAATACGGTACAAAATTTGAATAAACTGACAAACATCAAATAGTCAAAGGACTATAAATGAAATATTCACAACACAAAAAGGTCAAAGGTTACATTCTACCCCCCTTAAAAGAATTTCGTCCCCAAAATTCAACTACTAACATCACTAAACAAATATGGGTACTTCAATTTCATCTGATCTTCACGTTCCCACGTGAATTCAGAGCCACATTTCGAATTCCACTGAACCTTGACGATGGCAATCCTACTACGCTTCAGCTTCTTAAACTCTCTTTCCAAAATTTCCATAGGCGCTTCCATATAATTCAACTTAGCATCAACTCGAATCTCATCCAAAGGCACTTGCAGTGTTGGATCAGCCAAACACTTCTTAAGGTTCGACACATGGAACGTGTCATGAACACCATTAAACTCCTCGGGAAAATCTAATCGATAGGCCACGGGGCCTACTTTCTCGACAATCTTAAAAGGTCTAACTAATCTAGGTTCTAATTTCCCCTTCTTTCCAAAGCATACCATACCTTTCCAAGGCGACACTTTGAGCAAGACATAGTCACCTACACTAAACTCTAGAGGCTTCCTCCTCTTATTACCATAACTTTTCTAATGATCATACACAGCCTTAAGTCTATCCTTAATCTGCGAGTCTTCTCAGTAGTCTCTTGCACTAACTCAGGTCCTATTAACTGACCTTCTCTAACCTCAGCCCACATAATTGGCGAATGACACTTTCTACCATACAATGCCTCAAACGGAGCACATCTCACACTAGAATGATAACTATTGTTATACGAAAACTCAACCAACAGAAGATTAACATCCCAGCTTCCTCCAAAGTCTAGGACGCATGCTCTAAGCATGTCTTCCAAAGTCTGAATAGTATGCTCACTCTGACCATTTCTGAGGGTGATAAGTCGTACTCATGTCTAAACGAGTTCCTAATGCCTCTTGCATTGACTGCCAAAACCTTGATGTGAAATGACTATCACAATCCGAGATGATCGAGATCGGCACACCTTGTCTAGCAACTATCTCATTCAAATATAATCTAGCCAATCTATCCATCTTATAATCCTCACGTATAGGTAGAAAATGAGAAGAGTTAGTCAATCGGTCCATAATGACCTAGATTGTGTCATGCCTACTACTAGTCCTAGGCAACTTAGTCACAAAATCCATAGCTATTCCTTCCTATTTCCATATGGGGATCTCAGGTTGCTAGAGCAAGCCAAATGGCCTTTGATTCTCAACCTTAACCTTTAAACAAGTCAAACACTTACTAACATACTCAACTATGTCCTTTTTCATTCCAGGCCACCAATACCTATCTCTCAAATCGTAATACATCTTATCAGCTCCTGGTTGTACAGAGTACTTTGACTTATGGGCTTCATCCATTATCAGGGTTCTTACATCACCCTTCAAAGGTACCCATATTCGATCCAGGTAGTACAAATTCCCATCACTTCTTTGTTCTATCATCTCATCCAAACCTTTCTGTATTCCCGCAGACTCATCCACAGCCTCCTTCTGAGCCGTTAGTATCCTATCCTTAATACTCGACTGAAGGATCATATTCATAGATCTAACCCTCTTAGGCTTTACTCTTGCCTTCCTACTTAGGGCATCAGCCACCACATTTGCCTTACCAAGATGGTAGCGAATTTCACAGTCATAATCACTAAACAGCTCTATCCAGTGATGATGTCGCATATTCAACTCTTTCTGACTAAATATATGCTGGAGACTCTTATGGTCCGTATAGATGACACTATTTTTCCCATACAGATAATGTCTTCAGATCTTAAAGGCAAATACAACTGCTCCCAGTTCTAAATCATGGGTCATATAATTCTTCTTATAAATTCTTAACTGCCTAGACGCATAGGCTATCACCTTACCTCTTTGCATTAACACACAGCCTAGACCTATCTCAGATGCATCACAATATACCACAAAGTCTTCTGGTCCATCAGGGAGAGCTAGAACAGGAGCATTACACAACTTATCCTTCAAGGTTTGAAATGCCAATTCTTGTTCCTCGCCCCAATCGAAAATCTTACTCTTCTGAATCAAGATAGTAAGAGACTTAGCTATCTTAGAAAAGTTCTCAATGAATCTACGGTAATATCCAGCCAATCCTAAGAATGAAGGAACCTTAGTAGGAGTTTTAGGGGCTGTCTAATTTTTAGCAGCTTTAATTTTGCTATGGTCTACATGAATCCCATTATCATTTATCACATGCCCAAGAAACTACACTTCTCTTAGCCATAATTCATACTTAGAAAACTTAGCATATAGTTTCTCCTTCTTAAGCAATTCCAAGACTAGCCTTAAGTGTTCTACATGATCCTCCCTAGTCTTAGAGTAGATTAAGATATCGTCTATAAACCCTATCACAAACTTATCAAGATAAGGCCTACAAACCCCACTCATCAAATCCATGAATACCGCTGGTGCGTTAGTCAGACCAAAGGTCATTACTGTGAACTTAAAATGTCCATAACGAGTTCTAAATGCAGTCTTTGGAATGTCATCCTCATACACTCTCAGCTGATGGTATCCAGACCTAAGATCTATCTTTGAGAAAAATTGCGACCCTTATAGTTGGTCAAATAGATCATCAATCCTAGGAAGCGGATAACGATTCTTAACAGTCAACTTGTTCAATTCTCTATAGTCAATACACATCCTAAAAGAACCATCCTTTTTCTTAACGAACAATATCGGTGCTCCCCAAGATGACAAACTTGGTCGAATGAAACCATTGTCTTGGAGTTCCTTGAGTTGTCCCGACAACTCCTCCAATTCAGAAGGTGCTAAACGATAGGGGGACTTTGCAATCGGTACAGCTCCTAGGATTAACTTAATCCAGAACTTAATTTCCCGAATAGGCGGCAATCTAGATAGGTCATCCGAGAATACCTTAGGAAAATCTCTAACCACAACAATCTCTTCTTGTTCCTTTTTGTTAGCCTTAGCACTCTTTAGTTGCCTCATCTTTTCTTTCGGTTTCTCTCCTAATACTCTAAGCACCTTGCCATCCAGTAGTGGTATCCTTACTACTTTCTCATGACAAATTATTTCAGCCTTATGATTAAACAACCAATCCATTCCTATAATCACATCAAATTCAGATGGTGCCAAACGATAGGGGGACTTTACAATTGGTACAGCTCCAGGGATTAACTTAATCCAAAACTTAATTTCCCGAACAGGCGGCAATCCAGATAGGTCATCCAAGAATACTTCAGGAAAATCTCTAACCACAACAATCTCTTCTTGTTCCTTTTCGCTAGCCTTAGCACTCTTTAGTTACCTCATCTTTTCTTTTGGTTTCTCTCCTAATACTCTAAGCACCTTGCCATCCAATGCCCAAAACGTATCAAATTGATGTCAAATACATGACCCTCGATTTCTAGTTTGCAACCCTTAATAACCCTATCAATCTCTACTAGTTGTCTGCTAGCTATCTCAATCTCATATCTGAAACATCATTCGTTGGGCTCTATGTCTAACAGAGGTATAAACGTAGTGGAAACAAAAGTATAGTCGGCACCAGAGTCAAATAAGGTTGTGGAAAAATGATTTTTCAAAGTAAACGCACCCGTCACAATGTTCGGATCTTGGTGAGCTTCTTTTGCTCCAAACATGAATGCCCTACCCCTAGCTTGGTTCCCTTGGTTTCCATGACCCTGACCCCTATTATTAGCAGCAACTTGGTTTGGACGATTTTCTTCCGGTCCTTGTGCCCTATTCAATCTAGGACAAGCTGACCTGACATGGTCGGTACTACCACACTCATAACATGCCCTAACAGTTGGGTTTCTAGCATTGATAGTATTCATATTCCTCGGCACGCCTCTACAATCCTTTGCCAAATGACCCGAGCGGTTATAGTTAAGGCATGTGCAACAAGGCCCCTGGGGTGCATGGTAGGAGTTGTAGGTGGTACACTTGGGCCAAGTACATGTATTCTCTCTTCTTATAGGGTTTGCAGTAGTAGCAAAAGCATTTCCAGTCATATTCCTCTTATTATCATCCCTACCATTATTATCTTTGCTAGGTTCCCCCACATTTCCTCATTTCTCAACCTTCTTAATTGATCCATTTCTAACAGCCTCATCGGTCAATGCACCAGAAATCTGCATAGCCTTATGTATAGTCTTTGGCTCCGTTGCTGCCACCATCTCACGGATCTGTGGAGCAAGGCCATACACATACCTCTTAATCATTCTACTTTTTGGAGTTACCAAATATGGAACTAACCTAGCCAACTCATGAAACCTATCAGTATACGCAGCATGGCCAGCTCTGACCATGGCATGATTCCACAACTCAGTTTGTAACTTTTGTATTTCATGACTAGGACAAAACTCTTCTATCATCATAAACTTAAAGTCATTCCATGACATACTAATAGCAACTTCCTGGCTTAGCGTGCGGATCTAAGAGTTCTACCACTTTAAAGCCTTACCCATAAATGAACCAGCAGTGTATTTCACTTTTTGGTCAATACTACAACCACTCATATCTTGCACAGACTCCATTTTCTCAATCCATCGAGTAAGAACTACAGCACCTCCCTTACCATCATATTCCTTAAGGTTACAAGCTAAGAACTCCTTATATGAACAACCTACCTGGTTGCCATTTACTATTACATTCCCAACGCTCTCCTAAATGTTCTTATTAACCATATTACCATTTTGATTTCCAACATTTCCTTGGTTACCAACCTGAGCTAGCATGGCGGGTAAGAGGTTCTACAATTGTTAGGAAATGATCATTGAGAAGTCGGGTGCTCCTCTATTGACTCCCTCTACATTCCTATTGACTCCCTCTACGCCCTTATTAGCTCTCACTCCTTGGTCATTCCCTTGACCATTTAATTTTTCAACATGGTCATCATTACCTCCCCTAGGTCCTCTACTCCTTCCACCACCTCTACCAACCCGTCCACCCTTTCCCCTTCCTTGTGATTCGGCAACAGGCCAACTAGCATTTTGGGTCCTCACCCTTGGCGGCATTATCTACATGAGGGAGAATCATGGGCAACGTTAGGTATGTGGGAAGACTAACATATATATAGAACATATTACTATATATATAACTATAGACATAATACCACCTTATGATGTCAACACCGATTTGTGTGAAAGTCATTACTAAATACGAGTGAGTTGCGATACGCTTATAACTACGTTGGCCACCATACTTATATTTGCATCCTTTCCCAATCATACTCAATATTGAGCTCATACATTTCAATGACTGACATAACTAAAGCACCAAACCGCGAACACGCAAACGCAAGCAAAAGCAGAACACCGCGCACATAGATCCTATACGCAACTAAATGAAGGATCTTAGGTTATAGTCTAGGTCAACCCACCTAGTTCTTTATAACCTGGGCTTTGATTACAATTTTGTCACACCCCGATAATGGCGGAAACTCGAGAATGCAACATAATGATCAATCATAACACAAGATAAAATATAGAGAAAACTACAATGCATAAACTTTAAGTGTTATGATGACCATCAACCTCGAACAACCTCGAGTGATGTCCCAAATCATAATCAAATCCGTAAACTCTTACAATATTCAAAAGCCCACACAAGGGTCCAAATCCAATACTTAAACCAAAACTTCCAAATACTAAGAATCAAACAAGACAAGCAAGACTCCACATAAAAAATCCATACGGGATACTTCTAAGTCTGCTATCATAAATCACCAACTTATTCTTCTTTCACTTCACCTGAAAATGATACTCGAAAACGTCAACAATAATGTTGGTGAGCTCATAGGTTTGACCTTAAACCCAAAAGTTGTGCCAATATTTCAACGGTGGACAATAGTGCAATATGACAGTGAATATACATGCAAACAATCCCTGACATAGCATCCCCACTAGTCAATCACCATGTGTCACTTACGCACCTAAAGGGCCTACCAGCTGGAGCACTAAATTAGGGCAGGACCACACACAAACTAGGGTAGGCATACCCATCCGCTCCAATAATCACACAAATACTTATTTGGCGTACCCATCCATCCAAACAAACATGCAACACATAATATTCACATAGTAGTCATAAGCACATATCTTTTGTTAAAAAAACAAAACCACATTTCGCACAGTTCAATGCAAAACACATTTGAGTATCATTTTCCCCCAACGGAAAAAAAATAGTAGAAAATTAGGGCTACAAGAACTCACCTCAAGCAAGTCTTTAGCAACCAAATCTCAATCACATAAGAAAATGCAACGACTTCCGCACACGACCTAATCTAGTTAATGTCCCATTTTAATCACTCATTTCCAAAATAATCTTCAAGTTTGATGCATAGAGTCTAGACGCGTTGTACAATTACCTATAACAGTTTAGTGGTGTGATGGGTGATGACATATCCCAACAATAATATCAATCTCCTTACTCAATAATACTTACTTATACTATTAACGAAAATAGATAAGTAATATAAGTAAATATTTATAATTAATAATTATAAATATATCTCGATAAGTCCATTCGGTAACCTTAGTCACCGTGAAAATAATCATATTAGGGTTGAAAATAGAACGTTTACTCATAATAAACATATTCGAGTAGTTTCGAGAAAAATTATATTTTTCGTCTTTTAGTGAATATAGTAAATAAATAATTAAATAATATTTTATTATTTAAAATTCAAAAATCATGTTTTTAAGTAAAATTTCTAAGTATAAACTTTTTACGAAATTTCGACATGACCCGTACGCTCATACAACGTTTTCTAAAGTTTTAAACCTTAATTTCAACACTTTTCACCAATTCGCCCCTTTTCGACAAAATTCTAAAATCTCAATCTTTAACATTTACTAAAACGTTTTTCCCAAAATATCGTTCAATATCACTTCGTAAATACATTTTCTCATTTAAAAGTCCGTCAAAACTTTTATAACGACTACATATCACATTTGGTTACCACCGTAAGCTATAAAAATAATCCACAAACATACGCCATATCAAAAAAATAGTCAAAATCACTTCCCTTATGATTGAGAAAAATGACGTGGCATTTAAGCCCAAAATAAGCCACGAAATAGCTTAAAAATAAGCCTGAAATAAGCTATACAAGCTACTATCAAAAATAAGCTATCTAGCAACATATGTTATTCAACCATCACGATCACAACATCAAAACTACAAAAAACCCTCTTTTTCTTCTTTAAATCCAATGAACCAAACACCCCTTTATATATTTGTTTCGTTTCCAAAAATTGATTTTTACAACGATCAACTTGTACAACTAACATCTATGCATCAATACAAACCCAAAAGGACAAACAAAATTTAAATTTGAAAACTTACAAGAAAATCTTCAAAATATAGATTTTGACACGAACCGGACAACCCAAACGTTGTTTAAATGAATACTCAAATACTCGTATCAACCCGGAATATCACGTTCTTGATCAAAGTTGGAAAATTTATGGTGTTTGTGTGGTTTAGGTGGCTAACGAACAAAACACACACACACAAGTGTGTCTTATTTTTTGAAATGAAGATGGAATGAATGGAATGTTAGTGGATACATGGAATATATTGTACATTGCATGGACACCTTTGCTAGAAAATAGCCATGTTATCTCCCATTGACTATCTTGACCGACCATGGGATCCTATGGGGTCTCGGGTCTTTCTTTTCGTGTTGAAATCACATAAAAGCTCGTAAAACTCAACCGTAAATTTTACCCCACAGTTAATTAGCATTTTTATTCACCTTAAAAATATTTTTCCATTAACCTAGAGTATTTACACGACATATTTTTACTTTAAACCCTTCAAAACTCATTTGGATATTAACGGACATGTCATGACTCGTTTTTTGGCATTTTTCAAAATTCACGGGTTAAACCACCCGGAATACAAATAACATAATAATATCCTCAAAAAAGGAATATTATTCATAGATAACCATAAATTACCACAATTTTCAACAAAATCACCACCGTCAACACGGTACAAAATCTAAATAAACTGACAAACGTCAAACAGTCAAAGGACTATAAATGAAATATTCATAACACAAAAAGGGTAAAGGTTACACTTTGCGACATTTGTATGTGCGCGTTATCAGGCACGCCCAACCAAAAAACACCTCAAAGAGGTTAAAAGGATCTTTCGATATCTAAGACAAACCATTAACATAGGTCTATGGTACTCAAAGGATTCTGGGTTTGAGCTAATTGCATATTCAGATGCAGACCTTGCAGGTTGTAATGATGATTGCAAAAGCACATCTGGAGGCATTTAATTTCTAGGAGATAAGCTAGTCAGTTGGTCATCGAAAAATCAAGATTGTACAACAATGTCAACTATGGAAGCTAAGTACGTATCATTATCTGCATGTTGTGCTCAAGTTATTTGGATGAGGATGCAACTGCTAGATTATGGATTTTGATACACCAAGATTACAATATACTCTGACTCATAAAGTGCAATTGACATATCTTGCAATCTGGTACAACATTCACGTACAAAACAAATTAACATCCGATATCACTTTATCAAGGAGCATGTTAAAAATGGTACCATTGAACTTTACTTTGTCGGGACGGAATACCAACTTACTGATCTTTTTACAAAAGCCCTTCCAAAAAAAAGGTTTGAGTATTTAGTTCACAGGATTGGTATGCGATGTATGACTCCAACTGAGTTGGAATGTCTGACAAAGTCATCTTCTTGAATGAAAGATCATACATCAAAACAAATTATAAATATTTTTCAAATACAAAATTAAAAAAATTCAAAAACAAAATTCAAAAATTCAAAAACAATAAATTTTTTGTTTTCTTACTATTCTTCAAAACTGAAAATCAAATAAAAATTTGAAAAATACAAAAACACAAAAATATAACTTAAAGATACAAATACATATCTTCTGTACTCATGTCTAAGGGTTCCTAATGCCTCTTGCATTGACTGCCAAAACCTTGATGTGAAACGACTATCACGATACCGAATATCGAGATCGGCCCAACACCAATTGTCAAGCAACCATATCCATATTAAATACAATCTAGCCTATCTATCCATCTTATAATCCTTACGCATAGGTAAAAAATGAGCAGACTTAGTCAATCGGTCCACAATGACCCAGATTGTGTCGTGCCCACTACTAGTCCTAGGCAACTTAGTCACAAAATCCATAGCTATTCCTTCCCATTTCCCTATGGTAATCTCAGGTTGCTGGAGCAATCAAGATGGCCTTTGATGCTCAGCCTTAACCTTTAAATAAGTCAAACACTTACTAACATACTCAGCTATATCCTTTTTCATTCCAGGCCACCAATACCTATCTCTCAAATCATATCAGCTCCTGGGTGTACATTGTACTTTGACTTATAGGCTTCATCCATTATCAGGGTTCTCACCTCACCCTTCAAAGGTACCCATATTTGATCCAGGTAGTACAAAGTCCCATCACTTCTTTGTTCTATCATCTCATCCAAACCTTTCTGCAATCCTGCAAACTCATCTACAACCTCCTTCTGAGCCGCCAGTATCCTATCCTTGATTCTTGACTGAAGAGTCAAATTCATAGCTCTAACTCTCTTAGGCTTTACTATTTCCTTTCTACTTAGGACATCAGCCACCACATTCGCCTTACCAGGATGGTAGCGAATTTTATAGTCATAATCATTAAACAACTCTATCTTCAACTCTTTTTTACTAAAGATATGCTGAAGACTCTTATGATCCGTATAGATGACACTCTTTGTCCCATACAGATAATGTCTTTAGATCTTAAGTGCAAACACGACCGCACCCAACTCTAAATCATGGGTAGTATAATTCTTCTCATAAATTTTCAACTGCCTAGACGCATAGGTATCACACCTTACCAATGTAATGTAGGGATTCTTTGCATTTAACACACAGCCTAGTCCTATATCCGGACGCAACACAAAATACCATAAAGTCTTCCGGTCCATCGTGGAGAAGCTAGAAACAGGCGCAATTACACAACTGTCATTCCTTCAGAGGTTTAAAATTGGCCAATTCAGTGTCCTCACTCCCAATCAAAAGTCTCACACTTCTGAACAGATCGTAAGAGACTTTAGACAAACTTAGGAAAGTTCACTCAAACATCGGTAAATACCCATCCAATCACTAAGGAATAAACGAACCTCGATCGGAGTTCTAGGGCTTTCTAATTCTAACAGCTGCAATCTCTTATTAGGTTCTACATGAAACCCTTTACCATTTATCACATGCCCAATAAACTGCACTTCTCTATAGCCAGAATTCAACTAGAAAAACTAACATACAATTTCGCCCATCTTGAGTCAAGTCCCAGACTAACCTTAAGTGCGTTCTACATGCTCCCCTCGAGTCTTAGAGTAGAATTAATAGATCTTCTCATAAACACAAAACATAAACATGATACAAAGTAATTGCCTACAAACACTATTTCATCAAATCTATAAATACCGCTGGTGCGTTATTTCATACCAAAAGGCTTACAAAGTGAACTCCGAAACGTCCATAACGATTTCTAAACGCAGTCTTTGGAATGATCATCTCATTCACTCTCAGGTGATGGTACCAACCTAAGATATATCCTTTGAGAAAAAATTGCGACCCTGCAGTTGATCAAATAGAATCGTCAAACCAAGCAAGCGGTTAATGATATCTTCACAGTCAACTTGTTTCAATTCCCTATAGTCAATACACATGTCTAAAATGAACCATCCTATATTCCTTACGAACAAATATCGGCTCTCTCCCAAGGAAATGAACTTTGGTCGACGAAGTAAACCTATGTCTTGAGATAACCTTGACTAGTCCAGACAACTCCTCCAATTCATAAGGTTCCAAATGATAAGGATACTTTGCTACAAGCGATAGCTCCAAGGTTAACTCAATTCGAACTCAATTTCTTAGAGATTGGCACTCAAGATAGATAAACCGGAAACACACTCAGGAAAATCTCTAACCACCACGATCTCATCTTGTTTCTTAACACTAGCCTAGCACTACTTAAAAGTATTACTCATCTCATCTCGGTCTCTCACCTAAAACTCTATTCACCTTGCCATCCGGTAGTGTATCCTCACTACCTTTCTTAAGACAAAATATATTAGCCCTATGAATATACAACCTAATCCATACCTATAATCACTCAAAAACTCCATCCCAAAAGGAAATACAAATCGATGTAAAAAAACATGACCTTCGATATCTAAGTTTAGCAAGCCCTTAATAACGTTATAACAATCTCTACTAGCTGCCCGTTAGCTATCTCATCTCATATCTAAAAACCCTAATTTCACTGGGTGCTCTTGCCAAACAGAGAGATATAAAGTAGTATGGAAACAAAACTAAAGACTGCACCATATCAATAATAAGTGTCAAAATGATTTGATCCAAAGTAAACGTACCCGTCACAATGTTCAGATCCTGGCGATCTTCTTCTGCTCCCAACATGAATGCCTTACCCCTAGCCTGGTTCCCTTGGTTTCCACGACCCTGATCCCCGTTATTAGCAGCAACTTGATTTGGATGGTTTTCTCTCGGTCCTTGTGCCCTATTCAATCTAGGACAAGCTGGCCTGACATGGTCGGTACTACCACACTTATAACATACCCTAACAGTTGGGTTTTTAGCATTGACAGGATTCACATTCCTCTGTACTCCTCTACAATCCTTTGCCAAATGACCCGGGCAGTTACAGTTGAAGCATGTGCGACAAGGTCCTCCGGTGCATGGTAGGATGTTGCAGGTTTGTACACTTGTACCAAGTTCCCGAAATCTCTCTTCCTACAGGGTTATTGCGTGTAGAAGCAAAAGAAAATTCCAGTCCCAGTCCTCTTATTATCATCCCTACCATTCTTATCCTTATCTAGTTCCCCCACATATCCTCAATTTTCACAACCTTATTAATTGATCTAATTCCTATAGCCTCATCGGTCCAGTGGCACCAGAAAACTGTCACACCTTATGTATAGTCTTTGACTCTATTGTTGCCACATCCCAACGGATCTTATAGGCCAGTCCATATACAATATCTCTCAATCAGCCTACTCTCCTAGGGTTACCAATTGTGGAACTAACCTAGCCAACTTATGAAACCTATCAGTATACGGAGCATGGCCAGCCCCGACCATAGCGTGGTTCCACAACTCAGATTCCAACTTTTACATCTCATGACTAGGAAAAAACTCTTCTATCATCATAAACTTAAATTCATTCCATGATATACTAACAGCAACTTCCCCCGGCATAGCGTGCGGATCTGAAGGTTCCACCAAACCTGTTAAAATCCATACCCACAAATGAACCAGCAGTGTAATTTCACTATTTGTAGTCAACACATCATCCAATCATATCTTTCATAGACTCCATTTTCTCAATCCAACGAGTGAAACTATAGCACCTCCTTTACCATCATATTCCTTAGGGTTACAAGCTAAGAACTCCTAATATGAACAACCTACCCGGTTGCCATTTACTATCACATTCTCAACGTTCTCCTAAACGTTCTCATTAACCACATTACCAATATTGATCTCCAACAAGTTCCTTGGTTACCAACCTGAGCTAGCATGGCGGGTAAGAGGTTCTGCAATTGCTGGGCAATGATCGTCGAGAAGTCGGGTGCTCCTCCTACACCCCCATTGACTCCCTCTACATTCCCATTGACTCCCTCTACGCCCCCATTAGCTCTCAAACCCTGGTCATTTCCTTGACCATTCAAATCATCAACACGCTCATCATTACCTTCCCTAGGTCTTCTACCCCTCCCACCTCTACCAACCTGTACACCCGTTCCCCCTCCTAATGATTCGGCAGCAGGCCGGCCAGCACTTCGGGTCCTCATCCTTGGCGGCATTATCTATACGAGGGAGAACATGGGCAACGTTAGGTAGGCAGGAAGACTCACATATATATAGAATATCTTACTATATATACAGATATACACATAATACCACCTTACGGTGTCAACATCGATTTGTGTGAACAACATTACTAAGTATGAGTGAGTTGTGATACGCTTATAACTACGTTGGCCACCGTACTTATATTCGCATCCTTTCCCAGTCATACTCAATATTGAGCTCACACATTTCAATGACTGACATAACTAAAGCACCAAACCGTGAACACGCGAAAGCAAACAAAAGCGGAACACCGCGCATATAGATCCTATACGCAACTAAATGACGGATCTTAGGTTATAGTCTAGGCCAATCCACCTAGTTCTTTGTAACCTAGCTCTGATACCAATGTGTCACACCCCGACAATGGCAAAAACTCATAAATGCAACATAATGATCAATCATAACACAAGATACAAAATAGAGAAAACTACAATGCATAAACTCCAAGTGTTATGAAGACCTTCAACCTCGAACAACCTCGAGTGATGTCCCAAATCACTATCAAAATCCACAATCTCTTACAATTATCTAAAAGCCCACACAAGGGTCCAAATCCAAACTTAAACCAAATCTTCCAAATACTAAAACCAAATAAAATAAACAAGCAAGACTTCACATGAAAATCCACTCAAGATACTTCTAAGTCTGCTACCACATAATGTTGGTGAGCTTATAGGTTTGACCTTAAACCTAAAAGCTGTGCCAATATTTCAAACAATGGACAATAGTGCTATATGACAGTGAATATATATGCAAACAAACCATAGCATCACCGCTAATCAATAACCATATGTCACTCACGCACCTAAAAGGCCTACCATAAACTATAAAAATAGTCCACAAACATACGCCATATCCCAAAAATAGTCAAAATCACTTTCCTAGTGATTTTGGAAAGGGACGTAGCATTTAAGCCCAAAATAAGCCATGAAATAGCTTAAAAATAAGCCTGAATAAGCTATACAAGCTACTATAAAAAATAAGCTTTCTAGCAATATATGTTATTCAACCATCACGATCACAACATCAAAACTACAAAAACCCCTTTTTTTCCTTTTTATATCCGACGAACCAAACACCCCCTTTTTATCTGTTTTGTTTCCAAAAATTAATTTTTACAACGATCAACTTGTACAACTAACATCTATGCATTAAAATAAACCCAAAAGGACAAACGAAATTTAAATTTGAAAACATGCAAGAAAATCTTCAAAAATGTAGATTTCGACACGAACCGGACAACCCAAACGTTGTTTAAATGAATACCCAAACACTCGTATCAACCCGGAATATCACGTTCTCGATCAAAGTTGGAAAATATATTGTGGTGGTGTAGGTGGCGGACGAACCAAAACACACACACAAGTGTGTTTTATTTTTTTTTGAAAATGAAAATGGATTATTGATAGAAAGGTCTAGTAGAAAGAATATGTGTGTACAACTCTTAGACAAGTTAGCTAGAATTAAGCCCTTTTGTCCCCCCTTGACTTTCTTGACCGGTTAGCATCCTATGGGGTGTCTGGTCTTTCTTTTCGTATCGGGATCACTTAAATACTCGTAAAACTCAACTGTAAAATTTACCCCAATGTTAATTAGCATTTTTATTCACCTTAAAAATACTTTTCCAATAACCTAGAGTATTTACACGACATATTTACACTTTAAACCCTTTAAAACTCATTTGGACATTAACGGGCGTGTCAGACTCGTTTTTTTGGGTATTTCTCAAAATTCACGGGTCAAACCACCCGGAATACAAATAACACAATAATACCTTCCAAAAGGGATTATTAATCACAATAAACCATAAATCACCATAATTCTCATAAAATCACCACCGTCAACACGGTACATTATCTGAATAAACTGACAAAAGTCAAATAGTCAAAGGACTATAAATGAAATGTTCAGAACACAAAAAGGGCAAAGGTTTCATAAGCAACTTCCTTTGGTTATAATCCAATTTTTCTTTTATTAACTTAAAGTACTTCAATTTACTTCTGATAATAACTTTAGCTTTATATTCCTAAAATAAATTTTAAATAAAATAAATAATATCAAAAAGAATAACAATGCATCACAAAGCTATTATTTTTAAACATAGCATTCCCATTCATTAGGTAAGATTCATACATGCATTGAAATAACACAACAATAATTATACATAAGACAACATTAGGATTCGTGCATGGACTTGCACTACCTTAAAAGACAACATGGATTAAACATAACACAACTAAACTTAAACATAACAACTAAAAGGACCAACATGACAGTAGCTTTGAAAGTGAGCACACAACACCATAGCTGTAACATTTCTCATTTTCGCATCATTGTACGACTCTATTAATGATCACCATTTATTTTAGTCCGATGCGGGTTTACTTTTAATTTTACTGTTAAGCTAAATCGCGTAGACTAGAAATAATCATTTAGCGTAAACGGTCACCAAATAAATTAATATTTACGTTAAGCGAGTGTCTAATAATTATTAGGACGATAATTATTGGCTTTGTTCAATTATATTTGTATTGGTCACGTAAATGACTTACGTTTTGCAATAAAATACGCTTAGACGTACCGCGAAAATACCTAGACTTATCTAGACTCAAACCAATACCCACAGTTATACCCTGAACATAAAAATTATACAATTTTGTTTGAATAAAACCCATAAGGCCGGTATTGGTAAATAAAACACAAGAACCCATTGTGAAAGCCACACAATATCTATGCTAAGTACTTGTACAACATTATGTAATTAAAGAATGTACTTAGAACTTATTATACAATGGGTAAAGATCACACATGATCTTTGTTGCCTCTCTTCTCACGTCTACACCACAAGAAGACCACAAGAGCTAGATTTCACAAATCCTAGCATAACTAGACTAAGTACCAAACAAATCTTGTACAAACACAAAATATCTACCTAAGATCCCCAAATCTTGTACTTAGATTTTGCCATTAAGAATGGTACTTAGTGGTAAAATCAAAACTATGTCTCACTAACTAGCTAAACCAAAAACCACCTCAACTCATGCATATCTAGTCAAGGGAGAACTAAGGGAGTTTAGCTAGCAAGATAGTTCTATAAATAGAGCCCATTAGTTCTCATATCACAGTTTCAAGAAACACAACAATAGTTGCTAAACACTTGAGCCAACAAAGTCTCCTTTCTTCTTTTGTTCTTAACCCACGACAGAAACACAAAGTCTCCCACACACCACTCAACAAATTGCAAGCAAACTCTCTCTATCCTAAACCATAACCACGGCTCAAAACTATTATTAGGGTTTTCATAACAACACGCCCACTTCAAACACTTCCAAGTGTTCAAGAGTAGAGTTGCAAGTAAAGAGCTCAGGAAGGGTTGCAAGGACAAGGTGGGAAGGGGTTCACGAGTTAAGGCATAGGAGCAAGAAGCTCGTTGTCTGGTTCTATCGTGTCTCCTAGGGTCCGTACCCGTGTTCGTGCTTTCGGTTACGATCGTCCTTGCCTAGAGGTATCATACAAATTAGCATTCGAATAATCATTTCTAATCCTAAGTATTGCTTATGATATTTTACTATACTGTTGATATCACTACGTGGGTTATAACCATAAAACATTCCGAACCAATTCAAAGAAATGAACTAAAAACTCGACTTACTGTGATGCGTGTTTATATAAATAACGCATGCATCTCTTACATGAACCCTACATCCAAAACGTTAAAAGTAGGGAATAACATTTCATGGAACCTTTAGCAGCAAGTTCATGTTGTCATCTCAAACAAAGTCGTTTCAAAATAAAAGGTTACATAATGAACCATGCGAAACACGTTTCGACTTAAGTGAAACTGTAGGAACCCATGTCGTAATAACTTGTGTAGTACTTAAGTTAACATGCTTACGTAAACGAAGGCTCACGACTAAACTAGGGTTTATATATTACCCATGCGAAAATCATTCACAAGCTAGAAGTGTGTTTCAGTGGTCTTAGTACTAGGTAAAGGAAAGAAGACAAGAGAAACCATACACTACATTAAGCATAGCACACTGTGGGAAAACCTATACTTGAACTAGTTGCAAACGTCACATATTTCATGATGAAAATTATATTTCATTCGCTCATTGATTAATCCCTACGACACACATACATATAAACCATAGATCCTCAAAAACAACAGTGGCGTGTTAACCACTGTTGGACTGACTAAACTCGTTGAGGGCATAGCAGGCCCACAAGCCCAACTCTCTGGCCCAATAGTAATTGATAAGCTTGTGGCTTGTTGATAAAACATTAAGCTTAAAGGAACTTAATGGTGTAGTCAAATTTATATACGTATTATATTATTAATCCTGTAAGAATTCTTTCCAAAATACTTCTCAACCAAGAGAAATATAAGGTAAAAATCTCACAAGAGAAAACACAATTCGTATATTTTTATCCGGGAAGTACTTTTCCTCGGGTCGTGTCCCAACGAAATCGTGAATTGAGAATTTAGGAATGATTCGGATTCGAGTTTAGAATAGTAAAGAGATTTTTGAATTTTTGATTAAACTACAAAATATAATAGCATGAATTAAAAACAATGAAATAGCGCGAAATTTAAATGCATAAAACGTAAAAACGCGAGCTAAAATTGAAATTTAAAAACTAAGACACGAATTTTAACAAATTTTATATCTAAAAATCACAAATTTAAAATGAAAATTTTAGGAAAAAGAATTAGAATTTTTTAACTATTTTTGTATTTTTTATGATTTTCTAAAATTTAATGATTTATCAAAAATAAACTTTTTCTAAAAATTAACACTAAAATTTTTCTTTTATTTTTCAAAAATACTAGATTTAAAATGAAAATTATTGCAAAAAGAATTAAAAAATTTCAACTATTTTTCTATTTTTTATGATTTTTCTAAGAAAAAGTAATCACTAAAATCTATTTTAATTCCTAGAAAATACAAATTTTACTGGAAAAATATAAAAAAATGGTTTTTATAAACTTCAAAAGTGCAGAAATTAAGTGGAATCAAAAGCCCTAATTTTAATACTCTAATTGAACCCTAATTTTATCAATTAAAAACTTTAACCTAATTTTTAATAAAACTAAAAACAAAAATATTAACTTTTTTATTTAACTAAGAAAGACAGGGTAAAAAGTGAAAGAAAGTAAACTACAGGGTAGGCGGGCTAATATTTGGAATTTTACACTACAATAGAAACGGGTGCCCCTTAACTATGAGAAAACTACCAAACAGACCCTACGAATTTGGCTTATTTTTGCTTATTAAAAAGTGCTTTTCAGACAAAACTTAAAACTACAAAGTTGTAAAACAGCTTATTCCTAGTAACTTTAATAAAAGCACTTTGCACTTTTAACCAAAGAATAAGCTAGAAATTAAGCTGCTAGTTTCCTGTTACAGAAAGTAGGCTTTTGACAAGCTTTTTGGATTTGAGCTTATTATGAGCTTAATACTTAATGAAAATTGAAACTAAAAGATGCTTACTGATGCTTAAGATGTGTTTTAAAGGGATCTAAACTAAAATTTACCAAGAGTTAACAACATTAGAAAGAAAATTAAGATGGAAAAGTGCTAAGTTTTTATGAAATGTTTTTAAGCTTTTTTCAAGTAAGCTAGAAAGCTTATTACTAAACTTTATAAGCTGAGATTTTGAGAATAAACTAACCTAGCTACCTTAATTCTTCCTAGGTAAAAAGTTTTCTAATATTTCTAATGGAAATGAGAAATTTAAAGAGTGAAATGGCCCACTCTCACACTGAAATGCTGTGATTTGCTGTTGCTGATGCAATGTGCAAAGGACCTAGTGCAGGCTAAGGTTTGAGCTTAAGGATTTCTAAACACTACACTAAGTGCATTTACAACTTAATTGGCAAAGGTTAACAATAAGGAACTATAAACACACCAAAACCTAAAATGTCCTACTCCATTCTTCTGCCCTGGTGCAAAATTGGACTTTTTAAACTCTAAACTTTTAAAACCTTCTAACTAATCTTTAAAACCTGCTTAACACTTGATAAAATGATTAATCTCAGCTGTATGAAAAGTTTTAACAAGATGCTTTTGACTTTAATTGTCAAATAAAGACTAATCCAAACACACCTTTAGAAAAACTGTCAAAGCTTTAATCTACTAAAAATCTATTTTAAAAGCTTAAGTTCCTAAACCTTTTATCTACATCTACTTATATTAAACCAATAGAGCTATTTGAACTAAAAAAACTGTAGCTTATTTAGAAAAATAAGCTACTTACTCTACTAGATTTATACTTACTAGATGACAGAATTTTATGAGAAAATGAAATTACTCAAACTAAATCTTATGAAATCTAAAATCAGCTAATTACAAAGCTTAAACAACATTGTATTGAAGAGAATTAAGCAAAGCTTGATGAGAAATAAGCAAATATAAAAGCTACTTTTAAGCTAATTTGAATCTAAAGGAGTAGAACCTGAAAATTATGGAGTCTCAGAACTAGAGCCACTCTAGTAGAGTGAGTGGCTCAAATTATGATCCTAAATGGCTTCCAAAGCCTCTAAACCAGAGCTTAAAGCTCAATAAGCTAGATTAAGCTTATTTCTCCTTGTTGCTTGAGAATGGACTCAAATTACTTAGGTAATCATGACTTTTGATTACAAATGATTTAGAATGAGGTAATGAGTGCTTAAAAATAAAGTTTGACTAAAATTGAGCTTATTAAAAGCAATAAGCTCACACTAGCTTATCAAGAGCTTATTTGATGAAATGAGCTTAGAATTGAAATCAAAGTAAACAAATACTTGAAAATTGAGTTGTTATTGCTAAAAGGATGTAGTACAAGCTGAATGAACAAGAGTACAAGTAATGAAAGCTTAAAACGAAAATGTTTGAAAGAAATGCTTAAAATTGAAGAAAATACAAAGTAGAATTTTTAAAACTAAAACAACAACTGAAAAAGTGATCCTAGAGGTGCTATTTATAGAGGAGAGGTGAAGAGGAGGGAAGATTTCTAGAATGATCCGTTTAAATCCTAGCCCTTGATCTTTTGAAATTGATTTGTAGCCGTTGGATAGGTTTGATGATGTGTCCTGGCCAATGGGCTGCTGCCACGTGTTTGATTGTGATTGGGGAGAGTGTATGAACAGGTTTGAGAGATTATAAAGGAGCGGGGGAGGGTAAAATTGAAGTTGGGTTGTGTAAAGTTTGGGCGGGAAAGGTAGTTTGGGTGGTTAGAGCTGTTGCGATAAAAGCGGGGTCTGTTTAAATGTTTGGAGTTTTGGCAAAATGAGTCCTTGTGTTTCTATCCGCCCAATCTAGTATAAAAACAAGTTTGAGAATGACAAGTTTGGCCCTTGTGGTTTCTTTGCTCTTTTTCTTCTTTAATAAATCACTTTTCTCTTTTGCACATTTAGTCCTTGACACTTCAAACTTCCAAATAAGCCCTTGAAAACTTTGAAGACTTGTCAACTTTAGTCCCTTGACTTCAATTGGGGTCTTTGACTTCCTTTCTTGCTGTGTCGGGCTGATCCGGCTTGTGAATTCTGGCTGATTCTTCACTCTTACTCTTGTCTTTGTCTTTTTCCCGTTTCTTTGTCGGTTTTTGACTGTTTTTGCTTCTTTTTGTCTTTGTAATCCTTTCCTGCACAATTGGACATAAAAGCACAAAGCCCAATAAGGTTATGACAGTGGGTTATGTGTGTACAATGGCTCGAGATTGGCATTGTACTGGGCTAGGATTGGGACTTCTAAAAGTCTTCAAAAGTCTTTGTCAATTGACACTAACAGGCATGTGTTGAAATTGATTGATGGGCTTATTTGGTTTCACAGTCTTCATAGTTATACTATTGGGCTTTCCCGGCCCATCAGATGGGTTAAGATTGCATCCAATAGTATTCTTCAGTTCCGGCTCTGGTTTGACTGCTGATTCATCAGTATTGACTCTGACTTTGACATTTTTGGACTTTGGCCTTGATTTTGCACAGTCTTTTCCATTCCATGCTCAGTTTTATCATTTTGGCTTGGTTTTCTGTCTTTTTGTTGATATCCACTTCCTGCACAATACAAATGCAAAACAAACATATATTTGGCAGTTTTTGTCTGTTTTTGGTCATTTAAGCTCGTTTTTAGAGGTAAAAGATATGTGTAATTAAGCACTTATCAAGCTCTCATCGACTACGACATACGACTCAATGATGTTCCGATCATGTGCGAAAACAAAGGCGCGATTGACCTTAGCAAAAACCCGGTGCAACATTCTCGAACCAAACGCATCGAAATTTGACACCACTGTCTTCGTGATAATGTCCAGAAAGGACATATCTCAATTGAAAAAGTGTCGTCCATCGATAACATCACCGACATTCTTAAGAAACCCCTTAAACGTGAATCGTTTAACTATCTACGTCTTGGTTTAGGAATGATGGAACACATTTCATAAATCATATTAGTCCGCTTCTCCTTCTTTTGTCTCAATTCTAGTCCGTGTTCTATTTCGTGTCGTGATAACTTAAATACTTCATCCGAGGTACCTTAGGCATTTTTAATTCTCGAAATGCATATTAAAATGTCACTCCTCTTTGTAATTTTTTTGTAAAAACTAAGTCCAAAATCCCTCGCTGAGGGTAGCCCCCATATCACTGGCAGCCCCCCAATATATTTGGGACCGCCAACAAAAACCTCATATCTTCCAAACTTAGTCAAAAAATTTCAAAACACAAAACCAAACACACCCTTTCTTCTCTGCAGCGACGAAAACAAACAAAACAACCCAAAAACTCAAAATCATCCATTAAAACTTAAATTGAAGATCTAATCAACACCTATAATCATCCACAACATCACAAATATCATCAATTGTAAGTCATTTTATCTATTTTCTTTCAAATTGAGTCTAGGGTTCATAATGAACACTAAAAATTAAAATTGGGGATTTTTCATTTTTCTTTCAATTTGGTACAATTAGGACTACTAGGTTACAATGTATAACTAATATGCTTCCCGTAGACATAGGATTTGCATACATTATTAAGTTTGCCAAAAAATTAACTTTGAACTAAAACCCCAATTTTATTTTCAAATCACTCACGTTAGGAACATAATAAAATTATTGTTATGCATTGTTAATACAACTTAAAAACGTTTTCAAACACATGCATAATGATCTCATGAACAAAGGTCGAGATACATAATTCATATGTATTTTTCGACATGTTTGGATGAGTAAAATCAAACTAAGGAGCATTTGGATTAACTCTTAGGATTATATATTTTAGGTCGAGTTAATCGTTACTCCACATTTGTCACATCTAGACACACACTAAGCACAAACTTAAAATATGAATACAAGTATAAGACATTAAAATATGATTTTGGTTGTCTTATTTTAGGTGACAATACCTTGAATTACTGGACTAGATCATCAAAAGACCCGAAACTACATTCCACTCATATCAATTGGATTCAATCAACCTTACAAAACACAATTGCAAGTCTTGAAAAATGATACTTTCATAAGGGTAGGGTTGTGAGTCAAAATTTTAAAAACATGAGTCATATCCGTGTTGAATTTGAATCAATTGATTTGGATTGTTTGTTGAACATAAAAGAACAAATTGTTCCTCGTTTTGTTCTCGAGTTCTATAGTCAACTAACTTTTGATTATAACTCCACGGGTCATTTTGTGGTTAACTTTGTTATATAAAGGTAACTTTCTTAACAATACCGTTCAAAGGTCAAGTGTCACATACCGACATGTGGTCACTCGACTACTTGTCAATAAGTGTTTCGACTAAAGGTCGTTATAAAACCACTCCTCCTTCTCCAAATGTCGTCAAGTCTTTTATTTAAATTCCTCGACAAGGTCAAGTCACTCGTACTAAAAACAAGAAAACTATTGTCGTTGATAAAAATGAAATCCTAACTCGCGAAATTCAACCTCATATGAAACCATAGTTGATATCATTCGTGAAAATGTCATTTGTCTAGGAGGTCATAAGGATCATGTCTCCGCATGCCTTTGTCATATATTGTATTGCATTGAGACCTCTACTCGATAGAATCTATCATTTTTCATTCTCAAAAGAATGGAAAAGACTCGAAACAAACCTAAAGAACTCTTACTTTATGGAATGCTTTTGACTAGATTGTTCAAACATGTTGTGTTCGTCTTTCTTGAGGTAGCAATTAATCACTACATCTCACATGATCGAGTCATGCATCCCCTCGATCCTCATTATGAGCGAAAGACATGACCGGATCATGTCAAGAAAAGACCTCGTAAATCAAATGTTATCTCCTCCTCCACCACTTTAAATCATCCATCTTTATCTCATTCGTTGGATGATACCATTGATGAAAATGATGATGAATCATTTCATTCCAACTCTTCCTCTCCGTCTCAAAACGTCTCTTTCTCGTCCAATGTTGTCCCTAGAGTCCGTCAAAACCCTCCTCATGAAAGTCATAACTTGAACACCTATCTCTCTGAAACTATAAATCTTCAAAATCAACAATGAGATGCTCACCGGGAAGGGTTAAGGTCAATTGGACAAGCTCTTAAGAACATGATGGTGAGAAACAGAAGTGAATAATTGGCATAACTATTAGAGACTATTATTTTTTTAATATATTATTAGGACTAGGAATGCAAATGACAATTACATTTGACTTGGATTATTATATCCATTTTATCATCCTATCAACGCTTTATGGTAGCAAATTTTATGAATGTGACATGCGTCTAATGCCATTATTTGCTAAATGATTTGTATGCTAGTTTAGGACCACATATTATCGCTTGAATTAGTGGATACTTGAATTTAATAGATGCCGAAATCACTGGACTTAAGAAAGGGAATAACTAGAAATTTTGATTTATTAAGAAAACGGCCCCCATAAATACCCAGCGGCCCCCCAATATATTTGGGACCGCCAGATGATATGGGACCGCCGTCAGGGGGGAACAAAATTTTTAAGTCTGCCTTTTTTCTACATCTTAGACCCTCCTACCTATAGCCTCAAGCGGGCACTTCCCTGTTTAGATAAACCACCTTTTGCATCTTCTTCTATCCAATCCATGCTTTTCCATTCTATCACATCTTTCTCATTATTTAAATCACTCAATTTTCATACTTCATCACCACCTCCATCTTCTTTATCCTCCTAACCTTCATCAACAATGTCTTGCTCAAACTACCATTCCAACTTATCTAGAAAACCAAGAATGTCGGTAAGACAAGTATGGAAATGCAAGACATCCACTCCAAAATCATCACCTTCTTCCTAAAATGACTCACCTCCACTTCCTCCAAGAGTTCATTTTCAATCTCCTTCGCCACCATCATACAATCCACTAAGAGATCAAATGATCAACCAACTTTACATCATTTCCACCATCCTTGATTCACACACTAACCCATCCAATGCCTACATTCATGCACCACCTTCACCACCACCGCAACCAATTCATCCTCCTTCTCATGCTCAAGTTGAATTTCACTCAAGTTTTTATCATTGTTGCAAAATTTTTAGACACCAGTTCCACTCCTTGAGAAATGAAATCAACTTCATTCACTTTTTTCTCACCCGTTTCATACCTTAAACTCGTAGCCCTCCAAACCATGTGTCACCAACCTCTTCTTTTTCCCTCTTTAATTAATCATTCTCATATGATTAATCTACCTAAATAATTGACCATCCATCTTTTGATTATGGCATCTTCTACATTTCAAGAATCACTAGTGTAGATCTATGCCTTATTATGTCTTTATTTTATGATTATCTACTTTATCTTGTAATGATTCATACAATTATAGTATGAATTTGTCTTATCTCGTATTTAGCTTCAATTGAAATCAATGCTTCTTGTATGAGCTTATTAAGTAATGAATGAAGCCACTTTATGTTTTATTGCATAAATTGCTATATTGCTACTTGTTGAAAGATATTTGTCTTGCACTTGTACCTCTAACTTTGTTTTGTAGCAAACAATTTTCTTGAATTCAATATTATGTTTAAAAGATATTTGTCTTGCACTTGTACCTCTAACTTTGTTTTGTAGCAAACAAATTCTTCTTAAGATTGATCCCTTGGTGCCTCGAACGAGGGGGAGCATACATCAAGGGAGAGTCTTGATATCGTCGATTTTTTTCTTCCTACAACTACTCGACGATCATCCTTATTGAATTTGACAAAAAGTGAGAGAAATGGAACAAAACTCATTAATAATTTTATAAATTTTAATTTTATACAAAATGAGTTTATATTTTGTCATCATCAAAAAGGGGGAGATTGTTAATACAAATAATGTCTAAAAATGTTATTTATATTTTTTGACCTTTCAACGTTTTGATAATAACAAAATGTAAAAACGTTTACGATAAAATTAAACGTTTATAAATTATTAATCATAAAATTCCATTTTTAAGATTAGTAATCACTTAAGGTATGAACAAACAAATCATTAAGCATGATTAATGATCAAGAAAATATTTTTCTCTTATCCATCACATTTTTACAAAATAATTTCACAAAATTAATTATACAAAATAATTTCTAATTAAAAGAAAAGTTTTATTAAAAACTTAAAATTTGAAATTTAAATTTTCCTCCCAAAATGGGATACAACCTTCCCCGCAAAAAGATAAAAAAGGAGCGTAGTCTACTGGGCGGCCCCCTTATAGGCCTGACGACCTCTAGATATATATCTGGGACCGCCAGGACCGCCCCCAGTGACCGTTGGGTTTTCCTGCCTATAAATACGGCTCCATTCCCTGCAGAAAAACACACCTCTTAGCATGAAATTTTCAGATAACTTTCTCTCTCTAAAATCTTCTTTCTCTCTCTAAATCTCTTGATCACTAACATTTTTAGATCTTGTTTCAAGTGATCTAATTTCTTCTTCTCATATCTTCTTTCTCATTTAAGTGTAAGAGAAGAGCATTCGTATTCGCCAATAAATGAATTGCTATTTAGTGATCTCTCCTCTTTTCTTCTAAGTACCAAATCTCTATTGTAATTATCTTGTGTATTTGTGTGATTCAGATTATGTGTAAATCTGATAGTGTAGATCTAGTGATTGTGTATTAATTGTGAAGTGGTAGATTGGTTCTAGCTAAGATTAGGACTCGACATTTAGCTTAGTGTCGGAAAACAACGTAAGCGACGTGTAAACGGTTTTCTCCGCGTAAAGGGAGCTTGTTGACATAGTGAAATCTTGAGTAGGATACTCGAGGAGTAGATTAGGGAGAAGAGGTGCTTCGTAGCCGAACCACTATAAAATCTTGGCGTCTTGGTTTGATTGTTCCTTTCCTTATCTCTTCATATTATTGTCATTGTTATTTAGCTTTAGTTTAGATTGTTATATTGTTTGTTCATATTATGAATTGGTTTAATATACAACTCAAATCTAAATATTTTGAAAGCAAACTTTGAAAACGTAAATGAACTTGTAAACTATTCAACCCCCACCCCCCCTTCTAGTTTCCACAAAGGGGTTAGGATTCACAGAACATAAAGCTTTGACTAGCTAAATTAAAACCATAAAAACTAGTAAAGATGCAGCCAAAATAACTGTTGTGGTTCTGGCCCAACCGGATCTCTCTGAAAGGGATCCGGCTAGTGTTAACGAAGGGTTCCGGGCATCTGTATCAGCTGGTGCAATTTTAAAACCAATTTTGCAAAATAGAAACGACTTTGTCTGAATAACTAAGAAAACTTCACCTAGTTCTATTGTAGAAAATACTAAACAACCACCATCTTTAAAACTTAGTCAAGGGCTTGCGAAAAGTAAAATCCAAACACGACCTAAGATGCCTCTTGGGAGACCAAACATCGTCTTTCCTAAAAGCAACTACAACCAAGTGAATTGGAACTACTCACCACATCATGGATACCAATTTTAACCACCTAACTTTGGTTCTTGGGGACCGAACCCACCATTCCTTTATATGAACCAACCAAACGGTATGTGTAACGCTAACGGACACATGAGATATTGGGGACCAAATGCTTGAGTTGTTTCATGCTTTTAGGTATGTCTAAAAGTTAAATTAAAACCGGATGAATAGATCAAGGATAGTGGTTGTACAAGGCATATGACGGGTAACAAAGACCTATTCTCTACTTACGAAGCCTACGATGGAGGTAATGTAGTATTTGGTAGTAACGCAAAAAGCAAGATTATTGGAAAAGGTACGATCACTCACAACTACCTAACTATTTATGATGTTAGTCATGTAGATAATCTAAATTTTAACTTGCTTAGATAGGTCAAATATGCGATAAAAAGTGAAAAGTAGTATTTAGTAAAACCGATAGCGAAATACTTAAAGACAGTATTACCATAGGAAGGGGGATTAGAAAAAAAATGGTCTTTATGGCATGAAAATTGGTAACTCACCTAGAGATAAAAAAATTTCTAACCACTATAGATGATACTTCGACTCTATGGCATCAAAGATTGGGTCACGCCAAAATGCAACTTATACAATCGCTATCATCTAAAGAGCTTGTTAGAAATTTGCCAAAACTAAAATTTGAAAATCATTTTTTGACGCCTGCAACATAGAAAAACAAGTTCACGCGAGCCATAAGTCTAAAAATATGGTTTCTACTACCAAGTGTCTAGAACTTTTACATATGGACTTGTTTGGTCCGTCGGCCGTCCAAAGTTATGCAGGAAACTACTACACTTTGGTCATTGTTGTCGATTAGTCTAGATATACATGGACAAGATTTTTGAAACATAAAAATAAAGCGTTTGATCACTTTGAAATTTTATGTAAGAAAATTCAAGTACAAAAAGGTTGTCACATTGTGTTGATCCGAACGGATCACGGTCAGGAATTTGATAACGAAATACAATTTGGAGCTTTTTGTTACGCTAATGATATTACTCACAATTTCTCGACTCCACTTACTCCTCAATCAAATGGGGTAGTTGAACGTTAAAATAAAACGTTACAAGAAATGAGTCGCACTTTGCTAAGTAAACAATCTACCCCGCAAAACTTTTGGTGTAATGTCGCCGACACCTCCACTTATATCTTAAATAGAATATTAGGCCTTTCATTGAAAAACTCCATACGAACTTTTTAAAGGTAAAAAGTCATCCTTAGAATACTTTAAAGTTTTTGGTAGCAAATTCTTCATCCTAACACCAAAGATTACCTCACTAAATTTGATCATAAATCTACGGAAGGCATATTTTGAGGATATTCCCTCAATACCAAGGCCTATATAATCTTAAACAAAGAAACCATGAAATTAGAAGAATCTTTAAATGTAAGATTCGATGAAAGTCCTCTACCAAAATTGATGATATAATTGAAAGTTGATGATGTGCCATTTTATACACTTTTTCGGGATCATTTAACCTCATAAATCATGCAAATATCTTTAAAATATGTGCTTAATCATTTCTTTTTGTAATTTTAGCACTTGGATGGCATTTGGAGGTAATACACGTGACTTGGGCTCATTTGGAGAAGAAACGGAGAAGATTACAACTCTACACCAAAGTTGTTGAAGAAAAGAGCTCACAGTGGCTAGAGACGACGTCAGAAATACAGGTGACGCCGTCAGGATTACAAGGCGACGATGTCAGGAATTTGGTGACAGCGTCAATATCTAACCGACTTAAAGAAGCCCTAGAAGATTCAACGGGATGATGGCATCACTAGATAAAGATGATTATTCAGCTTGCGCACGAAGTAGTAGATATTGTTTTGATCATAACTCCTTCATACGAACTCGGATTTTGACGATTCAACTGCCCACGCGATCGTGACGAGAAAATCTACAAGATGGTGAAAAGAGGTCATGGTGACGGCGTCGTTAAAATCGTGACACCATCAGAACGAACCAACTCAACTTATGCCTATAAATACAGCCTCGTAACTTTGTTTTTTGTAAGCCTCCAACCCTAAGTCCGATTATAAGGATTGGGTAGGTGTTTTTCCAGCAACTTAGAAGGTTTTATTCCATCCATAAAAATCTTATAATGGTTCGGATTCTTGATTATATCTTTATTATGTCTTTAATTCTTATTGTTGATTGTTCTTATTCAAGTATACTCGGCTAATTCATCTAGTGTTTATTTAGGATTGCATGAAACTTGTCATTAATTATTTATATCTTGTTGTTTTCTTATTGATGTTGTGGATCTTCTATATTCATCATTTAGGCGTGACAAATTCAACGAGTTTAACTGATTATAGTTTATAATTCTTATTTCCTATTGCTTCTTGTTGATGGATGTGCGCGTTAGGCTCTAGAAAACTAGCTCCTTAATTGTTTGCGAAGATGTTTAGGGAAACGCAATTGTGTAGAAAGGATACCATCGGTAACAGTCTTCATACTACCTTACCCCTAATATATTTGACCCCTTTTAAGTGTTTTAATACATGTAATGTACTCTTAGGGGCTTTATAATAGTCTTCATACTACTTTACTTATGCGTTGCCTTAAGGGAATATTACATAGATGGCGAGTTCGTGTAATTCGTTCATGAATTAGGAAATACTTACACATTACATCGCGAGAGTGACAAAGAAATAGGTAGAATTAGATAGCTAGCAAGAAGTAGTGCATCTTAGGTAAATATGCTTCATTGTATAATTGTTTTCTACTTTATTTTATTAGGAGTG
Organism: Tanacetum coccineum; assembly: GCA_026074375.1. Taxonomy (NCBI): domain Eukaryota; kingdom Viridiplantae; phylum Streptophyta; class Magnoliopsida; order Asterales; family Asteraceae; genus Tanacetum; species Tanacetum coccineum. Next base: position 20,839 of record BQNB010014676.1, on the reverse strand, counting down.
GTTAATTAGTTAAATCAAACCACCTTCAAAACCCGAGATTTACTTGCTTTCTAAAGAATATAAAAACACAAAAATAATTTTCCCTCAACCCTTAGACCTTAGTTATGTTTAGTTCGAGCCTTCCCAACCTATTCCCCTAGAGAACGATAACAACCCCAAGCCTTACCTTACTACACTACAACAGTTAGGAATTCTGCCTAAGGAGTTGTAAAACCTAGTATGTTTACAACGACCGCATCAAAAGTCAAATCGTATAAAACCAAATAGAAGAAATAGAAGACAAGGAAAATGTACCATTAAACAAAAAAATTGTAAACATCAAAGAATCCAATGATCATCCCTTAGAAAAGGTCATAGGAAAATTAAACGAAAGAAACTGAAGGTCTCAAGTCCAAAATCAAAGTAATTTCTTTTGTTTTGTGTCATCCGTAGAGCCCAAAAATATTAAAGAAGTCATTAAAGATAAAAGTTAGATAATGGCTATGCAAGAAGAATTAAACCAATTCGTAACTAATGATGTACGGAACATTGTCCCACCACCTAAAAATCAAATCGTCATTGGTACAAATGGGTCTTCAAAAATAAATTAGATGAAAATGGTGTAGTGTCTAGAAAAAAGCTAGATTTGTTGCGCAAGGATACAACCAACAAAGAAGGAATAGATTTTGACGAGACATATGCTCCCGTAGAAATGTTAGAATCTATAAGAATCCTTCTTGCATATGCTTGTGCAAATGATTGTAAACTTTTTCAAATGGACGTCAAAAGTGCCTTCCTAAACGGTTTTATAAATGAAGAAGGTTATGTGTCTTAACCTCTTGGATTTTTTGATTTTGAAAAACCTAATCATGTGTATAAACTCAAAAAGGTTCTTTATGGTCTTAAACAAGCACCCAAAGCTTGATATGATAGACTTAAAGCCTTCCTCCTAGATCATAAGTACACTATGAGATTGGTAGATAACACCATATTTACCAAGAAAAGAGCTCACATATCATTATTGTCCAAATATATGTGTACGACATCATATTCAGATCAGCTTGTCAAGAGCTTTGTGATGATTTCTCAAAAATCATGCACGAAGAGTTTGAAATGAGTATGATGGGTGAATTGAATTTCTTCCTTGGTTTACAAATCAAATAACTAAAAGATGGCATCTTTTTCAACCAATCTAAATACATTAAAGAAATGCTTAAGAAATTCGATCTAGAAGACTCCAAACCCATCAAAACACCAATGTCATCCGAAACCAAACTCACCAAGGATGAAGACGACGAATCCGTAGACAACACCAAGCATCCTGGCATTATTGGTAGCTTACTCTATCTCACGACAAGTCGGTCGAACATCATGTTTAGTGTTTGTCTATGCGCTCGTTTTCAAGAAGATCCTAAATCCTCTCACCTTGAAGCCATTAAAAGAATATTTAGATACATAAAAGGAACAACACAATTAGGATTATGGTATCCCAAAGGGACGGGTGTAGAAAACATAGTTTATGCTGATTCCGAGCATGCTAGAGACTATATTGACCATAAAAGTACTAGTGGTGTTTGCACCTTCATGGGTTGCTACCTAACATCCTGGTTCTCCAAGAAACAAACTGCCTTAGCCATTTCTACCATAGAATCCGAATACGTATCTACGAGAATGACATGCCAATAAGTGTCGTAGATGACACAAGCCCTCATAGATTATGACATAAAACTTAACGATATTCCTGTCCTTTGTTACAATAAAGGTGCCATCTACCTTAGTAAAAACCCTGTCCTTCACTCTCAAACTAAACATATAGAAATTCAACATCATTTCCTCTGTGATAATGTACAAAAAGGAAACATATCTATAGAGAAGGTATCCTCTGAAGATAACATTGCCAATATCCTAACCAAACCACTCAAACATGAACCATTCGACTTACTTAGACTAGGATTACGACTAATGGAACCAAACGCTTAATAAACCTAAAATAATATATCTTTTAAAAAAACCATAAGCTAACCTAATTATTCTAACATCCCGTGATGTGATGATGCGCTTATGAGGAGTATACTTAAGAAGCTAGTACTTTGATTGCTTACCATGCACCTTCAGAAATATGCTCCCAAGACAAAGTATATTTGTCTCGACCACATAATAGAAACCTTTGCTCTAACCAATGGTCTTTGAATCTACAGGATTCTACCATCAAATAGCCGGCTTTTCACAAAGACCAAGTCCCTCTAAAAGGATTTTTGGTGATCCGGAAGATCTCTTTTCTTCTTAAATCTGAGTCTAGGATTCTATTTCGCACTTAATAATAAAAAATTTAGGTATTTTTTTCATGCTACTATATGTATCTATACTATATACTATCACGTATGCATTGCATAATCAAAGTGATTTTTTTGTTCATTCAAACCTCGAAAGAGAAATTTTCTTCAAAATACTTCTCAGACTAGAGCACGCATGAAATTCCTTTCATATATTGTTTAATACAAATTAAAAACGTTTTTTTCTTATTCATCACTTCATATGTCTCTTGAAAGCTAAAGGGAATACATAATCAATATGTATTTTCGGGTACATTTAACCGAAGCAACATTAAATTAAGGAGCTCATTGGGTTATCTCATTATTATATTTTCCTTTTGAGTCTAGATAACCGCACCTTCACATTGTTTGCATATAGACACACACTAGAAATTTGTTTTGGGATCATTTATCTTGGTGGCAATATAAGACCTCTAAAAATTCTTTGCATTGCCTTCACCTTTCATAATCTTTTCTACCTTTCCATTAGACACCCGGATCCCTTTTGTATTGAAGGGCGGAACCCTTTTGATAGGGTTCCGGCTAATCCGGGTTATCAGTAGCTATACAATATGATTTTTAAAATTTAAAATATCTATTTTCCCTCCTTTATCAATCTATTTCCAGGTTCTAGACATTAGAGTTTAACATTTTATTTATTAAATCCATATCTAGTCGTTGGATTTAGCCAAATTAGTAGATTTAGCATAAGCATGACTCTCTTTATAAATAGCCATCTTCTCCATTGCATCTCCATCCTAAATTTCCAGCCATACCTTGATCATCACAATGCCAAAATCTTCCAATGAAAAGAAAGAAAACAATTCACTAAGAAGAACGACCTGGATTAGCATTTACGCTTGCTGTCTTGTCAATCCACCATCCAAGTCTCTACCTGTAGCAACCCGAGTTTCAGGTCAATACTTACCTCGAGCCATGATAATTATTTTACTATATATTTGTTACGTATTTAGTGGTTAAAGCGTCTGAGAGGGTTAAAAATATTTGCGTTTTGCGCCGAGAGAACGATTTTTATTGTTTGATGGCTTTTCCCTGTGTTTTTATCAAAGGCACGTCAAAAGTCTTGTTTTACCTAAATTAACATTTATTTAAATCTTTTAGTTCGAATTAAATTTGGTCGAAAGAAAAATAGTCACGGAAGTATAATCCCGAGTTATAAGGGTCGGTTTTATTTAAGGAAAACATAGGTGTGTCAAGTATCTAAGCTCGGAAGGAGGGAAGGACTAAATGTGTCAATAGGCCAAACCTGTCCTACTATAAAAGGACAAATTATACACACATTTCACCATTTTACAAAATAAAACACACTCACTCTCCCCTCCCCTTTGTTGGCCGACAGTCACACCACCACCACCACACTTGCCAGAAAACTCACATGCAATACGATCCGACTATATTTTCTTGATCCTCTCATCAATACCTACACAACCCACTAAAAAATACAACATGCAATGAGTATTTAAGGAGTTTAAGTTTGGGTTTGTTCTAGACATTTTCAATTGATAAATAGGTGTAAAGGGTTAGATAAGTGTTATTGGGCGGTTGGTTTGTTGAAAAAAAGGTTTTTGTTTGGGTGTTTGGGTTATGTCCAAGTTCAAACCACAAAAGGGGAAGCCAAACAAAACTTTGTTGTTGATTTTTCTTGCGTTTACTTGTTGTTTGTAAGTCGTCTAACTCTCTTATAATGTCGTTTTATTTTATATATTGCATGCATATGATTATTACTAGAGATTCAAGTGCGAATGTGTCGAATGAATATTTGTGAGTCGAACATGAGTTCGATGGGTCTAGTGGACGAAGATAGGATATCTAGGTGTATTTTTGATATTGTTAAAGGTGAAAAATGAGGTTTTAATGAGTTTTGGAAAGGGTATTTTTAACCAGAAAGTTGAAAGCCACATGGCGTGTCGAGAAATTTTTGAAATCTATTTTAGGCCTTGAGAAATGATAGAGAATGTCCTTAGGTTCGTTTTGATATAAAGTGAGTCTCGTAACTCTTAAAAATGAAGATTTTACAGCCAAACTAAGATTGGTAAAATTTTGTAGGAAAGTCAACTACGAAGTTTGAGTTTTTGAAAGTCAAACTTGTGTACACTTTTGAATATGGTCTTTATGAGAAAATGGTTCGTAATGTTAGTGAAATAATAACAAAATATTAAGTTGGATTTATATTATCCTTACTTTCGGTAACTTTCTAAAAATAGAAACTTTGAGGTAAACATTGAACCATTGTTGGTGCGTCGAAGTAAATGTTTTGCGTCGCACTTAGAGATTTTAATTATATATATGCTAGTTATGATTATATGATATATGTTATCGTAGTCACGTACCGCTATATATATTATATAGGTCACGGTTGAGACGTGATGTTGTTTGCTCGTTGATTAAGTTGATATTTGGATACTTTTGATTAAGGTGAGTTCATAGCTTCGCATTTTTTTAAAATCTTTGATTGCTTTATAAACCCGCGAGGGAGATACATGCTTGTTTAAAAAATCAAACACATATGATTTTATGGTATGCTGGACCCGATTATGAGATTATTTCCGCATGAGTAGCTATTGCCAAAGTCCCTAATTTCAGGAACCGTTAATTACCCGAGAAGTAAATGCTAGTGCATTAAATAGATCTATGGGTTTCACAACCCCATCCGGGGTATGGATCCATTGGTGAACACCCTATCAAACGGACATTTTGTATTGAGACGAGTAGGAATAAGGCAATAATACCTTGTTTTGGGGCATAGTTTTAAACATATGAAAAGATATATGTATTGTTAAGGTATCGGTGTCATGAGCTTAATGCGTGAAATGAAAGATTGATACATTATATTCGTTGCAATGTTTTCCCGAGAACTATATGTGTGTTCAAAGTTTTTACTCATTGTTTATAAACTCTATGGATTCACTCAACAATTTTTTTGACGTTTTAGCATGTTTTATCTCAGGTAACCAAGGGTGATGGCAACAATGGAGTGGAGGTCTTGTGCGTGTGGTCTTTTGTGTAGAAGCTTCCTAATGTGTTCCTTGTTTTCGTAAAACAATGTCTTTAATTTGAAACAATTACTTTTCAAATGTTGTGATGATTTTGGTTACGATTTCTGTAGGACCTAACGCATTTACTCTGATTTAAATAATGGAACACATGTTTTATAAACGTCTCTTTTGAGTCGTTTTCTATATCTTGGTGTATTGTGCTTTAAAGTAACACCCCTTGTGTATTCCGCTGCGTATTGTAAAAATGGGGGTGTTACAGATTGGTATCAAGAGCCTAAGGTTATAGAGAACTAGGTCGAGTTTTAAAAACCTAAACTATAACTCTTCTACACACGCCAAGACTCCTCGTTGCCTTTGGTTACTGACGAAAAGAGTTTTCTCTTTGGATGTTTTTGCACGTGTTGGGTGCATGGTTATTAAAATGGTTTTGCATGTGTTGGGTGCATGGTTATTAAAAGTGTTTGGTGCATGGTTATTAAAATGGTTTTGCAAGTGTTGGGTGCATGGTTATTAAAATGGTTTTGCACGTGTTGGGTGCATGGTGATTAAAATGGTTTTGCACGTGTTGGGTGCATGATTGTTAAAATGTTTTGCGTTTTGGGTGCATGACTGTTATACGGTTATATAATAAATATACTATTATATATTCGAGACATGTTGACTATTTGGCTTGTTTAAAAACATAGTCGTTTGTTACATAATTACACAACTATTATTTTAATAATGATATTCTAATAAGAATATTTATTAAATATTATTATGTAATTTCCAGATTATCATGGTGAACGTACTTCCTCCTGATCATGTTGATGACTTACCCGAGGTCGAGCCGAACCAACCCGATCTTGCTCCCGCTATTCTCGAGCCTACCTTAATCGATGAGAATGAGGAACCGAAAGAAGAAGAAATCGAAGAGAAGAAGAGTTTGAAGAGGAAGAACCTCAAGAGGAAGAAGAAGATATGGAAGTAGAAATTGAGGAAGAAGAGAATGAGCTGGAGCTGACGTTTCCTTATGAAGAGGCGGATAATCTACCGCCACCTGCTTCTGATTCAGAGTCCGAAGATGTGGTTGAGGTTGAGGACACGATCGAGCCCGAGGATGAGACTGTTCCTGCTAGTGTCTATGAGGTAGGTGAGTCATCTACTGCCACTTTCCTTCAAGAGGATAGTGATAGTTTACTACCTGGTTTCATGAGGAGGGACATTAACTCTCTTTTTGGTCAGATTGCTTCTCTTTCAAGAGTAGTGTGTGGTCGCGAGACAGCCCATGCATTGGTCGAAAAGAAGGGGAAGGCAAAGGATAAGTATTATGGTAAGTTGATTTTGGATTTGGGCAATGAAGTTCGATCTAGCGTGGAAGAAGGAGCAGCTACAATGGAGAATCTGGTTAGAAATCTTGGTAATGCTGAATAAAAAGTTGAGTGCAAGAAGTTAAAGAAATAACTGGAAGAAGCAAGGTCAAGCAACACACTTCTTAGTATGCAGAAAGAGCTATTCGAGATAGATCTCTATTGGACTAGAGTTCAAGCTCATGAGTTCTACCGAAAGATGATTCGTAGGGGAGTTGTGTTTGAAGAAAGACCGAATGAGGCTATCGATGTTCCAGTTGAGGATGAGGAGAGTTCGTCATCTGAGCTGCGGGGATCCCCTCGTAACTCTTAGTAGTTTAGTTTCATTAGTAGTATCTTTATTGTGTAATCACTAAACTAAATCCTCAGTTAGTAGACGTGATGCTATTGGTTGTAACGATTTGTATCATTTCATGAAACAATTCAACTCTGTATTAACTCTTTTGTGATGAATGATGAATGACTATCTTTTGATTACTACTTAATGTTGTGTGACTATGTTGTGGTTAATTTGCTTTATACATGTTATGATTATATCAATGTATGAATGCTTATTAGGGTTTTCTTTTGTGTCGTGACAAAATCATGCCACCAAAATCGAGACCTTTGACTCAAGCTGTATTTGAGTGAATGATCACTTTAAGGGTTAATGAGGCTTTGACTACTGACAGAGCTAGAAGGGAAAATGTTGGAAATAATGCGGGCAGAGCTGGTGGATCTGGTCAAGGTGGGACACCTGCCACTCGTGAATGCACTTTTACCGGGTTTATGAGGTGCAACCTTACTGTTTTTCACGGTATAGAAGGGGCTGTCGAGTTACAAAGATGGTTTGAGAAAACTGAGAGTGTTTTTGGGATCAGTGAGTGTGCGAAAGGCAAGAAAGTTAAGTTCGTTGCCGCTACACTGCAAGGGCCTGATTTGACTTGGTGGAACACTAAGTTGCAACCATGGGTTTAGAGACTGTTAACCAAATGCATTGGACTGAAATGAAATAATTAATGACTGCAGAGTTTTGTCCAGCAGAAGAAGTTCAAAGGATGGAGCACGAGTTGTGGAATCTGAAGGTTAAGGAGTATAACATTGTTGCTTATACCCAAAGATTTAATAAATTGGCCTTGATGTGTCCAAGAATGGTCGAGCCAGAAAATGTGAAAATTGAGGCCTACATCATAGGATTGTTTGAGAACATCAAGGGTGAGGTCACTTCTTCAAGGCCTGCCAACTTGAGTAAAGCTGTGCGTATGGCGCATAAGTTGATGGAGTAAAAGATACAAGCAAACCATGAGAGGGCAATGGAAGGAAACAAAAGGAAGTGGGAGAACTTCCAAAGTGGGAACGGTTGTAAGGGTAACTACAAGGATAACTCTCGCCATCAGCAGAATAACCAAAAGCAAAGAAATGCGCGAGCTATGACCACTGCTCCAAGTGAGGGTAATACGCCTACTGGACCACTCCCATTGTGTAACTGTTGATTTGTTCATCATGTTGGTCCCTGTACGATTCAGTGCCATAAGTGTGGAAAGGTTGGACACAAGGCAAGGTATTGTAAGGAAAAGAATGTTACCACTGGTGCAAATGCTCAGCCTATTTGGACTTGTAATGATTGTGGGGAGCAAGGACATAAAAGGAACAATTGCCCGAAGAAGAACCAGCCACAAGGTGGAAACGCTAGTGGTAGAGCTTATGTGATTAAGGATGCTGACAAGCAAGGGCCAAATGTGGTCACATGTACATTTCTACTCAATAACCGCTATGCTTCTGTTTTGTTTGATTCGGGTTCCGATAAGAGTTTTGTGAATACTAGATTTATTTACTTAATAGATATCAACCCGGATAAACTAGAGGTTAGTTATGAAGTCGAGTTAGCTGATGGAAAAGTGGTTAGCACTAACACGGTGTTGAGAGGTTTCACTCTAAATTTAGTGAACCATCTTTTCGAAATTGATCTCATGCCTATTGAACTTGGTACGTTTGATGTCATCATTGGGATGGATTCGTTAGCCGAGCTTGATGCCGTCATCGTCTGTGGTGAAAAGGTTGTTCGTATACCTAATGGAAACAAGACGTTGATAGTCGAGGGTGAAAAAGGTCCATCCCGACTAAAGGTCATATCTTGTATTAAGGCCTGTAAGTATATTGAGAGAGGTTGTCAGATGTTTGTAGCATAAGTGACTGAGAAGAAATCGAAGGAGAAACGCCAAGAAGACGTGCCAGTAATACGTGACTTTCCTGAGGTGTTTCCTGATGATTTGCCAAGACTTCCACCACCTAGGCAAGTAGAGTTTAAAATCGATTTGGTACTGGGGGCTGCCCCTGTTGCACGAGCACCATATTGTCTGGCATCGTCCGAGATGAAACAACCGTCGGTACAACTGCAAGAACTGTTGGAGAAAGGATTTATTCGCCCGAGTTCATCCTGTAGGGAGCTCAAATGTTGTTTGTAAAGAAAAAGGATGGATCCTTTTGGATGTGCATAGATTACCGCGAACTGAACAAACTGATGATCAAGAATCGTTTTCCTCTTCCGAGAATTAACGATTTGTTTGATCAGCTTTAAGGTTCGAGCGTGTACTCGAAAATTGATCTGCGATCAGGATACCACCAGCTTCGTATTAAAGAGGAGGACATTCTGATTACTGTATTTAGGACTCGGTATGGTCACTTTGAGTTCCAAGTGATGTCGTTTGGACTGACAAATGCGCCTGTTGTGTTTATGGACTTAATGAATTGAGTATGCAAGCCATATCTTGATAAGTTCGTAATTGTGTTCATTGACGATATTTTGATTTATTCTAAAAACAAGAAGGAGCATGGAGAGCATTTGAAGATTATCTTGGAGCTACTTAAGAAGGAGCAACTGTATGCCAAGTTTTCAAAGTGTGATTT